>JAXGGS010666565.1:0-15399 GCA_035585475.1 Armandia brevis
TTCCCCATAAATTTAGTTACATCAAGGCAATGTTATGGCTGACCACCACATATGGGTGACATATGGGTCCAGTGCCGACATTTTGGGAAGAAAAAACCAGAAAAGAAACGCCCGCACCACCATAAAAGCAAAAAAAAAATGGGCCATGTCACTTTGACAACTCCCAAAAAAAAAAAAAAGGGCCGCCGCACCACTGAGGAGGCCGAAATACAAAAAAGAAAAGAAGCCGCCCGCCCGCACCACCTCCGAAGTCGAAAAAAAAAAAGGGCCGTGTCACTTTACCAACCCCATGTTTCCGACATGACGGAAATACAAAAAAGAAATGATGAAAAAAAAAAGGGGCCGTGCCACTTTCAAAAAACAGAAAAAAATAAATAAAAAATGCCCGCCACATCACCATTTCTCAAGGTAAAATAACCCTGAGAAACGTTTTATTAACTTTATGGGGCCTAAGTATATATGTTCAATGCTTAGTCCAGTTTGCCACATCATACCTAAATAGTAAATCAGACGGGTGCACAAATTCTTTCTTTCAGGACTTTTCTTTGCATACACTGTATCTTTAGCTGCACAATAATCATAGATTAGGATCCTAATTCAAGATTCATGTATGGGATCAAAGGCTTTCAGTAGTTATTCATTTTCTAATCTGGAAAACGTTCAGACGCATTTTCGTTATCAAAATATGAGTAAGATGTTGAGAACAATTCATAACTTGATCGATTATTAATTGAAGTTCTGTTTTATGATAAATGCATGGAAGCTTGAAATTCTAGTTCATATTTTGAATATTGGTTAGGCCCTGAAAACTTAATAAAATATTTCTCAGGGGCCGCCACACGGCTGAGAACCCCCCCCCCCATATCATGTCTTTTTCTGGATTTAAAAAAAAGAAAGAAAAAAGGCCGCCCGCACCACGAAAATCGTAAAAAAAAGTCGCCCGCCCGCACCATTCCCGTGACCAAAAAAAAAAAAAAGGGCCGCATCCCACACCGCCTCTGAGTGGGCCAAAATAAAAATTCATGCACCACCTCCGGCCTCAATTGAAAAACTTTGTGCACCCATTGTCCCGAGTCCCAGGTTGTCTATTTAGCTCAATTCATTCTAATTTAGAACAATTCCGTTGTGAAAAAGCAGTCATTTCTTTTAAATTGATGCAAAATGGTGCAAAAAAGGGGAAAAAAAGATGCCGCACCACCTCAGAGGTAAAAAAAAAGGTGCCGTGTCAGTTTGCCAACCCCATGTTTCCGACATGCTGGAAATACAAAAATGAAATGATAAAAAAAAAGGGGCCGTGCCACTTTCAAAAACCAGAAAAAACAAAAAAAAATGCCCACCGCATCGCCGTTTCTCAAGGTCCAAAAAACATGTGAAACATTTTATTAACTTTATGGGGCCTTAAATAGACATATTTTTTAAGCACTGCCGGTAATTGGTACAAATAGACACATTATCATTATTATAGGCCTCTGTCCCAATTATAATCACAATATATTAGTTCCTTAAATGGTGTTGGCGTTTATCCTGCGAGCAGTTCTCCTTTGTCACTACTTGTCCTTTCAAGTATTGTAAGAAGTGTGATTGTTGTCGTCTCTTCCCCGCTGACTTCTGTTGCCGGCCCCAGTCGCTTGAGGTCGACGTTGGAGAGGCGAGTCGCCGTCCTCCGGGCTTGCAGAAAAGCGAGGGAGAGAGTGGGCGGACCATCTGTCACACCGGCAGTCTCCCACAGCCAGACAACCAACCATCGGCTGCAGTCTCCGGGCCTAGCCTCGCTCACTGCTGCACCAGAGACGGAGGCTCCGCAGCCTCCCCAACCACCAGCCACTGATGGCTCCATGCTCCTTTTTCACCGAACGCCATCTATTGGCTCTTGCTGCCACTTCAAGTGTCGGCATTCCTTTTTGCGAACATTCGCCATAGCTTTAGAAAAAGACAGGGTTGGAGGCTGGATTTGAGATATTGAATCGCATATCGTACACGTCATTTACATGATATATGTAGGGATGGGATTTGATTAGCAGGGTACCGTCCTACTGTAAATTCACAATCATCAATTCCGCATTCAAAAATCATGCCATACCTATATGATATGGTTCAATGTAAATTGAGATGGAAAACGCAACCTAGCTGATAGTACTAAATGCATGGTTGAGTAATTACATGAATTTGAACTGATTCAAAACATACATCGGGCTGACATACTTCCATCAGCCGACATTATAAATACTCATGTTCTGGTTGGGAAGGCACGGCATGACGTACAAATGAATTCTTTTATTTACACCTGGCAAGCTATAGTCCTCAGTTTGTTACAAATTGTTGATGAATTAGTTCCGTCGCAGTACTAATCAAAGTAGCAAATAAAGAGGTAGCTCTATCATGTATAGCTTCTCTCTTCTACTCGTCCACCTGCGATGACACATTTTTATCGGAGCATGTACCTGCCGAGTAAAAATATATGATAAACTACCGCCGATTATGAATATTCATATATGGTCGTTGAGTGGCATGTATAATTGTCATGGCATCAGAGCGACAGCGACACAGAAAGATGATCTGCAATTTTTGGCAATTTCTCGCTAAACGGAAGCTGGCCACAATGTAATTACGTTCTATTCTTTTCCCCGAGGCCCACTCTCATTATTTCTCATTAACATCTTCCGTTCTCAATGCTGAATCGTCCTCTTAAATTCAATTTACATTCATGAATACGGCCCTATATCCTTGCATATATTAACTTGATAAATAATTGTATTAAACACAGCAGTGCCTCAGAGTAATTGTAGTTTTGATGGCGGCGGTCTGTTGCGGAAATTTTTCACAATTTCGAGAGAGGAATGAACAGAGCATTGTTGCACACGGCGCCAAGCATATTGGTAAACATGACTCCTGATCCAATGATTTTACAATGGGAGTTTTATATGGTCTTTTATTACTGGTGTTTTATAATATTCCCTTGATACTCTTGACCAGACAGTTGATAAATGTGGAGGAGGTGAGTTCGAGGTTCATCACCTGAAGCGATATAAGATTTAGCAGCATGACACGGAAAACGTGCTTTACATTTCCCTCGCTAAAATAGCAAGCCTGAGTAAGATTGAGTCGATGTCCATTCAAATTGTTCCCTGTGAGGCCGGTATTTGGGGAGTAGGAGCCCGGGTGAGGCCATGCATTTACGTCTGAGGGACAGGGACCACAGGAGGTACAGAATTACCGGTATTGTTTGTCCATCGATCATTCGGTGACGGGCGAATCCTCCTTCTCCGGCGGCCTGCCGAGGCTTACCGGAGCGCTCGTGCGGAGTCCCTGGGTTGGGCTGTCCCGGGGGCTGCCACAACCCTCGCCCAGTCCCGGCCTTGCTTCATCTAAACATGTGTAATTAAATCACCAACACCTACAAATTTGTCACCTCCGAGCTCGGTATTTAGAGCTTCCATGTAATTAGTTTCGCTGAGTTTGGCGAGGATTTGCCCGCCCCAAGACGCCAAAAATCCTCCCGGGCAATGATGGTCGTCAGTTGGTCGTCAGGTTCAGCATCTTGGGAGAGACCCGGAGGCTGGGGACGGAGAAGCCAACTCTCCCGTAATAACAGGGTGGTGACCGGAGACTAGCAACCCTAACACTCCCATTTACTCTCAAGATTGTTAACTTCGGGGTGTAGCCATGACCACGCTCGGTCATAATCAATTTATCGGCGTAAACCATGTCAAATATCAAGGCACGACATACATTATCTGATATTTTAATATTCGGCTGAGCGCGAGGCGAATATCTACTTCATTAAATCATACTGTGTAAGACTGTATTCATGACTGTTGCATTTGTACAATTTCTCGGTGGAAAGCCATACCCCTTGAGTTGTTCTCGTGGAGAGAAACTGAGGCTGTGATTCTGTCAAGTCCCGGAGGCCCGGCCTGAGTTTGTAGAATACACTGCATGGGCCATGCAGGGTCGGTGTCTGCATATGCCAACTGCCACCACTTGCAGGTGGGATTTCTTCATGCAGAAACGAGCAGGAAATTGGAAAATTGCTTTACTTTATTAATTTGATGCACGCTTCAATGGCCGCTGAGCAGTGCCAGGAAACCCTGATCAGTGATCAGTAATTGAATAATAATTGATTATTTGTGAGAGTGGTTGTTGACACGGGGCACCGCCATGGGCTAAATTATAGATCGTCAAGTGGGCGTGGCGACTCCGTCACAGGTGCTGTTCACTGGAGCTGACACTGAACACGGGCCAGTCTGGCTTCTCTTTGTTTCCACTTAGATCGCTTTATGCCATTTAATACCTGGCGTAACACATTCAAATCCTAAAATGAACCACCGGCGGGACTCGAACCCGCAATCCCCGGCTTTCTCCATTGACCACTGAATTTCTTCGTAGGAGGCCGATGCCTTATCCATTGGGCCACGGTGGCTATATGTGCGCCAGTAACATGTGAAACTTTCGATCTGTAATTTCATTACTTAATCTTCCTGTATCGTGTGATTCTGCACACCTGTTCGTATAACAAAATCACCTGTATCTACATTGGCTGACATACGAATGGGGAGGTAAACGTATTAAAAACACATTTGGTCATGGTTGAGGTATCATGTGGTTGACCAGATACTGTATGAGTGACAGCAGACCCTTCAGACCTCCCATCTGTCGAGAAAATGTGAAGAGGCCCCTCTCATCTGGTCACCTAAGTCAAGGACCATTCATTTCATAAATTGAAGTACTCAGCATAAGATGTAATTTAATCTTAACCCAAGTTTGTTCATCCTATAAGGTCAGTTGATTACAAAGGCTAAGCAATCACATCTTGAAATTTAGAAAATAACTATTACTGGTCCTGCTGCAGGAGCCAGCATATCTAAGGTATCTATTGACCTTAACTTAGGTTTAACAGATCCTACCACTGACTTCGCCTATCTGCTTGGTTTTAATACTTTTATACGATGATTGTGGGTCTGCCTCTGTGGGTCTGTGTACCAATAAAAGCGAGCACCTCCGCCTCTGTGGCCCTGCCCCATTCCGACCTAACAGCCCTGAGCAGACATGCCCCATGGTCTCACGTCTGCCCTACAACACACAACACTATATGATTGTCAGCGATACCAACGCTCGGGCACGTCCGAAACCGCTGGCTTTTTTGCCCTCCATGCCTCCCTCGCTGGCTATTGCAGGCGTAATGCAAGGACCCGAGCATTGGTTTGGGGACAGCAATGTGCTCCCCAAACCAACAAAACTGACATGAACTTGTCAATTCTTTCCATTGATGCTGTTCGACACTGGCCTGGACTGTTCTAGCATTTTATAAGCCATTGGCTGGTGTATATCACAGCAGTGAAAACAGACTATAATAGACAGGCGACAGCAGGGGCGAGATCTTTTTTAGAAAGCCTAAATCACATTATGACGAGTGAAGCAGACAGAACTGCTAGTTGTCATGTCAATTTGTACTAAGATATATTATCTTTTCAGCTAAAACTTAAAACAATTGTCGAGCGACTTCGATGTAGCCACAGGCCGTTGTTTCTAAAATATACAAATTGTTCCCTTCAGGCAAGTTAGAACACAGTTTATGTTAAAGCTGTAGATGAAATTATGCAAGAATGACAAACAGCCAGACAAACCAAACTAAAGCAGCCAAGCTAGGAAGACACGCTCTCCTATGTATGCTTGTGTGGGCTTGCAAAAAGACACTTAAGTAATTTGATAGCCATCTATACCTTCTTATCTTTTAGCTGCGAGCTATGCACATTATAAACACAGCCATCAGTAATTTTTTAAAGGCGTTTAGAATAAAAAAGTTGAACAAACAGCCGAGAGGCTGCAGGACAGAGGGAATGTAGCAGACGACAGTCGATGATTAGCCTATTTTTGAAAGCTAACTATGATTTAGACGGTATTAGCCATCATAAGCCATCTCTGTGGTTGTTTCCCGAGGTAATCTGCGAGGAGTTTGTTGTCCTATCTCCATCTTTGTCCAATTACATACCATCAGATGATATAGCCCGGGGAAGATGCGAGGATTTCTCCCGTAATTGTCCTCTGTCATCATTTCCCGCCTCATCAGATGGTCAGATCGTCGGCTACTGGCGATTAATGCTGATATAGGAAGAGGGACACGTAATGACTGGTCATTAGTGTCATTTAAGCCCGGCGACCTCTCCGCAGATTACTGTAAAATAACCCAATATACATAATGATAATGACCTTATCATTTCTAGCGGGGCAGATCACGATCAGATAAATGTTCGGCGTTTTAAGCAAGGTCGGTGCATACAGAAATCACAAAACAACAGTGATGAAAGTTACCGTGTAAGGTAACCACAACAGGGAGAGTATTTACTAATGCCACTTTCAGCCCTTATTCGTTTTCATTTTGTGCGGCGTTATTTTGAATATATATTTGCATCAATGATCTATCATCAATTGTCTGACTGGTGTGAATGTCACGTCCTGTCAAAATGATGAACAAAACACGCTACGTGAATTAATGTTGATTTAAAGCTGACCAAGGTAATAATGGGATATCCAATAAGTAACGGTTGGACGAACTTTCCTTGGGAACCATCTCAGTGACACAATTTCCTCATTAGGCTCGCCTGACGCGTGCACCTTTTGTTCCCCGACACTATGACTGTCCTATCTATTTCAATATCAATGCCCCGTATTAGGCTCTGTTTCCAGAGGTACTTGAGACTGCATTCAAGGGGCAACGAGGAAGAGACTCGTAGTTGACCTTATAGTCATCGAAATTAAAGTGGAGACAAGCGAACCAAATTCCTATTGCTAGACGAGGACAAATTGCATTATTCAAAAATAAAACTGACGATCGAACTGACTTTTATTCATCAATGATTATGAACTGGCTAACCATGACTATCCATGATGAGGGCGAATGAGGACTAGCGCTAGCAAAACAAAGATATACACGTATTCTATTCAATGATTACCTTCAGATTAATCGTAGACGTGCGAGATTCCCAATTGGGGCTGGCCGAGCAATACTGACTCAGACCTCCCCGTCTGCCTGTATTAGATAGAAGGGCAACTGAGAGCAGCTTTCTGCTTAATCAACACCGGCAATTTGCATATCGACAAGGTCCAGAACAAAACCAAGACAAAGGCAGCAATTAATCGGGTCAGAGGGGTCAGCCCGAGCTTTGTGTGTGGTCCGGTGTCTCCTCCTTCAGTGCTGGGGACGGGAGCACGGGTGTGTGAACAATAACCGAACTCCCAGAGCTGAGGGCGGGAAACCGGGAAGGACATGTCGTCTGCTGGCACGTTCGTCCCATCGCCGCTCGTCTGCAGATGCTCGACTCAATGAGGTACAAATACACCAGCTGACATTTTTACAACAATCATAATCACTGGATTATCCTATTCCAGCTAGGCGTGCAATCTTGTATTGTTGCGTCCTTCAGTTTTCTCTGTTACATCAATGTTTATCATCTGTTCCTGATTCTTTGTACGGTCTCCGGGTTATCGTTAAAAAAGCATATCACGTCACCCTACTGTAGGCTTTCGCGACCCCCGGTTACACGAGAGTATCAAGTGTGGTCGGTTATCACAAACTAAAACATACAGCCTATTGTGATAACCAGGATTACTAATCAATATAGCAGAAAAACGTGTTTTCAAAGGCGGGTTACAAGGCTCATTGGTGTAAATAGCCGCGAGGATACAGCGGAGAATGGACGTTGTTTTAGATCTTTGAGGGGAGTTCTTTGGTAAAAAGGTTGGCGCTGTCATACAATACGGCAGCCACCTCGTACAAGCAGCAGCAGGAAGCACAATCAGACTCTTTATCGATAGGATGCGGTAGAACGGAGCATCCTTGAATTGAGACCGGCCTCGGAATAAGGCCCAACTCCCGAGTCCATCAAGTGTTCAAGACACCACACTCGGCTCTAATGGATTCGGCTAATCTCTGGCCATGGGCAGATGCAGTCTGCTTGTTCTCCCAGTCGATACCACCCTTTCTTCCCAATATGAAAACTGATTTCGTCCTATTCATCGTCTCCGCCCCCGAATCATACTTTCAAATATGGGTAATCACCGAGAAAAGTTGCGAACAGCTCCTCGGATTGAGTCGCGCCATACGGTGGTTGCAAAGAGGCATAATTAGCCCCTAAGTCCTCCCAATTTAGTCAGTATGTAATTGATTTACGCAATTAAACAGAAGGATGAGAGAGTCTTGATTTAATAATGATGTTCAGGAGACGGGAACAAGTTATCATTTGAGGGGGAGCTCAGCCTCGGTTTACTGTCTCCGAGTTTCTGTCCAATAGCTTAATCAACATATAAAGTATTCACTCAATCAAATTATTCAATTACTGAATAGGTGTGGAAATAGATTATTCCGGGGTTTGGAAAACGCTGTAATGTGATTAGCTTTCAAAATGGAAGGTGGCTGTACGCGGGTCCGCCCAACTTCTGTGCCTGGTGGGGGGTGGCATAACACGAATTAGGCGAATTTGATAAAATTATTTCCACCCAAACATCTTGGTTCTGATTAACTAATGGCAGGAAGTTAGCAGAAGAAACGCATCCTTGTCGACCATTATTATGACAATCAGACGCAGAGCTGTCTCTTTTTCGGTGACACAAACGTCAAGGAGTCTCCTTGTTTGTCGCGAATTTTCCCCGCCAGAACCGTATAAAAGACCTGGTGACGACAAGGTCTAAATCCGATTCTTTTACATTCACGCTGAAGGCGACGGTTGGTGGGAAAAAGTTCTTTTGTCACTTCACTCCTCCCCGAAGGTTGAGAGGATATACCTTTCAAAACGCTCAGTATTGATTCCAACAGTTCTAGTCAAGGCTTTGTGGGAATTGAGAAGTTAATCATTTCCATTTGAACTTTTCAAGCGCGACAGGGATATTTTGTAAGAGGAGGACGACAGTAATTGGAGATGTATACGGGATTACTTGGCAGGCATTCACCTATAGATCCTAGATTCCAACATTCTTGGTACGTATTAATTCCCTCACCCTTTCCTGGCTTTTTTACATCATTAAAGGATGGTCACGTTTATCCAGGTACAGGAGGCCTCGATGACCTACATCTATAGAAAGTGACAGAATGGAGTGCATCATATTACTTGATTACACATATGTTTAATATTCAATGAGGCTTCACAGGCACCGGCAAATCTGTTTATCTAACTTTATAAAAGCGCCTAACTCCACATAAATCGGCATGTTTCCCGCCTCCGTATTCCGCTCAGGTAGGAGTTTGTGTTTTACTCCGGCATTAGTCCATAGATACAAGCTGCTATTCCTCCAGGAGCCTGATTTGTATGGTTTACAGGTAGAGTGAGAGTAGTCCCCATAATTACTACCGCTATTTCTTTCTATTCCGACAGGGCTGGTGTTTGAGCGCCTGTAGTATGTTAAAGAATGTCTCCAAGGATTGTCCACCCGCTCGGCGTGTCCGGGTGGTGGCTTTTTCTAATGTTTTGTTTTGACCGGTGCGCCTGAGAATGCCCCCTGTGTAAGTGCCCCGGTGCAGCCATGTTTCCGTTTGATGTATGCCGCCCGGTTGGCAGGGACATTTGTAGGATGTGCCAGCTCGGCCTGATTGTCTCTCCTCGGGGACCGAGTAATGCCTCCCTCAGCTGCATACATCTCCCGTCGGTGAGAAGGCCAACTTTCACCTGGCCGAAATTTAGTGAACTTTTTCGCTCTACCTGTCGTCTTATATCACAGGGGAATGGCCGGCAGTGACAGTCGACCAGAACGGGTGGTCTCCGGGGAGACGATGGCAATGGTTATGGGACCCGAGACACCACGGCCCGATACAGTCACTAGCCAAAAACAACTCGGGTCCAACTCACGGCTGGCAAGAGTAATATCGGAAGACATCAGTTGATGAGAGGAACAATGCGTTTGCAAAGCTTTGATAAATGTCGTGTAAAGATTTGGACAAAAGTGGCCATTTTTATGACACGAGATTTTGGCACGACGTCCATGTCGCTGGCTTTTGTTTCAGATCACAAAGGTCGTAGATCTGAGCTTAGTGGAGACGCGAGGTAGATCCTCTTTGGTGGGGATTTCAAAATGGTCTTGACCTACTTATGGATGATTTCACCTCAACCGATAATCAAGGTGAAACTCAGTGTAATTGCCAAGTCTGACCCCGAGGGATTTCTAACACATCGCCCCATCAAATAGAATTGATATAAAAAAATCCGCCATTTTAAAATAAAGTACTTTTTTCTGCTCTTCGTCCTCTGGGAGAGATTCGAAAGTCATCTCTCCAAAGCCTTTCACTTTACACTTGCACAGAAGATTAGTTGGAACAAGACGGGCGGTTAAAGAAAAAGCGAGAAAAACCCTGAACGCCATTCCAAGCAGTCCCAAATGTAAAGGTATTGGGCTACAATTCAACAAAAATAAAACGCTATTGAAATGCTCGCTTAATGAAGAAAATGTTACTTTTCTGTTGATCCAAAATTGCCTTTTCGGTCGTAGAGATAAGACTTAGGGGTATTATCAGACGATTCGATAGAATCTAGTAAATGGTTTGAGTGTGCTTTGATGGGCACATACGAGACTGCTAGACCGGAGGGAGGTTTTTAAGGGTAGCCTGCCCAGGACCGTCAGAGCCCGGCAGTCGGCGTTAGATTATAAGTATACCGCCATTTATCTGGGTGTAACCTTTGATGTTTTAGATGCGCTGGGCTGTGGGCTCCCAAATGACTATTTGAGGGATTTGCCGGCTCGCCGTTAGCTCCTGTCCCGCACCCGTGGTGATGTCAACTCTCGATAGGCAGCCCGATACTGCGGCTAGCTTGTTAAAATATGTACAGTCGGGATCAGTCCGACCTCCCCACAGACCAATTAAGACCATTTCATCTCTTTGCCGCGGGTTTCTCTGATGCAGTCATCCCTCTCCCGATGGCTTTTGATAAACTGACAGCGGAGCTAGCGCTGCCTCATGCGGAAATCATTTCATCGCCTCAAAAGGAATATGGCATTTTGGGGGTAAAATCGTGGCGGTGGGATTGTTAGATCGGGGGGAATCGGGCAGGAAATGGCTTGGGAGCGATGTTAGGGTTGATAGGTTGTATGTGAGGAACCAGGCAGAGGGCCAGGTCAAATGGTGTGAATGAGCTAGTTACCCTAGCGTTACCAACCTGACAGCAATAAAGCATGCAGTATCTTGCCCACAGATCCACAGATTCTCTCCCCTTATTGACTGTAAATAAGGGATGCTCGATTCACACGAGTCCACGAAGATGCTGAATATTCAACTTAGATGTGGTGGTCATTTAGCTAGGTGATTATTTTGTGCGAGTTTAAGCTCGAGAGACTGACATGGGAGAGTCGCTGAGTCACCCCCAGGACCCCCTTGGTTACTTTGTTCACACCCCGTCTCCAGCCTTGCTAGCAGGCGGCCAGTACTCTCAGCCTCCCCAGCCACAAGTGAGCAGCGGACACCATTGAGGACCACTTTCCCTAATTTTCCATGACATGAAATATCGCTTGTGATTCCAATATCCTTAACCTCGAATAAACGTGATAAAATTGGCCAGTGTCACGCGAGTGCCTGCTCGATTGCGTGGAGGAATCCTTAAGAGTCCCGCAGCATCCCTCGCCATTCCTATTGTCCGCATTCCAGGGAGGCCGACTCCCAATTTGAAACCGTCGATGGCAGGTTTGGCGTTTCTCGAACAGGCCAACCCCGCTAAGTGCCTATAAAAGAATCTCATAACAAGATGTTAGAGTCACGACAAGTCAGATTAAAGTACGACCTCCAGATATTATGCTTTGACGCGAGGAAGTCACACCTACAAGGTCAAGTGTTGTTGGCGCCCACAACGTCCTGTTCTCGTGTCGCTCTGATCACCGAATCGCCGGCTTCTGCGTCTCTCGGGCGGGAAGATCGGGTGAGAGTCGTGACTCCGAGCTGTTTTAATTATTACAAAGTAGCTATGGATTGGTATAAAGTAACACGTTAATGTTTTCACCAAGTATATACGTGCAGGGAATTTGATATACAATATTCGTGTATGATACACATTTGTTCTTCAATAACAGTAAAACATCCGAGGAAGAATAACACGATTTTAAAATCTGGGGAGTTTTTTTGACGCGCTTTAGAGTGAAAACTATCGAATCTATATATGTCGAACAAATACAAAAACAGTCCATTAATCCCGTCCTGATTTCAAGCTATTAGGGTTTGCGTCTGTCTCAAGGGTTGTGACCATCTGATCGCGTGTACAGCCCTATAACAGATCCGCCACCTTCTGCTCGCACCATCAACGATAACTGTGTACACGACTCGGCAGATATCTGCTATAGGGCAAAGCGAGCAACACCAGCCAGTAGTCGATTAGATCCAAATAAGGGCGAGAATCCCCGCGAGGGGAGGGATATACCTTTACTGTGGAGAGAGGGCGGGCTGTCTGTATGCATGGCTGGTGGTTACCTTAATACGACCATCCTAATCCGATTAACCTCGCGGAGGGGGCCGGTCCCCTGACACGGGCGGCTTTTCTTAACTCCGCATCTTCTCTCCTTCATCCTGACGTTTGTCTGATTCATGGACTCGGAAATTCAGGGAAATAAGTGTTAAATGCTATACGGACCAACGTTGTCTCTGGAAATTGGAGGCGCTATATTTTTGCGTTAATTGAATTTGCTTTGTCCGTGTATGTGCGTGGAGTGGTCAAGTGTCAATTTGCTCACACCCGTCGAGCCCCCCACCCCTAGCCTCGTCCACGCCCGCACCTCTTTTTATTGAAAACCGATTACGCCGCAAAATGGGAATATTCGATTTTCTACAAAGAAATGAAGACAAATGGAATAATGCCGGATACATACATATTATCATCCGTATTCCTACTCCGGCGATCGATTTTCTATCCCTCTCCGATTTATTCGTGTGGAGGTTGGGACTTCAGTGTGGGGTTCTGTACACAAACGTGAGCGTTACACGAGTAGGTGTGCTCATACAGCCGAGGAGTCTCAGGCCTTATAATCTCTCCTGGTAAATAAAAGTAAGACTCGGTAGCCGTTCTGGAAGCACCTGTCTTATGCGACCATGCTTTGACAGGCAATATTTATAATATAGATTGTCCGGCGAAACACCAGAACAATCTGAATTTATGAATATTAAATTTTGTTTATTCACTTGACTTGTATATCAGATATCACAATACAGTTTTAATTGCGTAGTTTGCGATGTAAAGGTCTGAGTGTGATCTATTGATACTGCATCTTTATCTGTTACTTAGATATTTCAAATGCATTATCTACGTATATGTTAATCTTAACGTGAAATTAAGTGTGTCATTTGAACTGTATCGCAACTCTTATATTACTATAGATATTTGTTGATTGCTCTAGTTACTGGGGTATGTCTATTCATATCTGGATGAAACTGGGGGCTCTTGACAGACCGGGGATCACAAAATCTGAAACGTTAAAGAAGACACTGAGTTAGAACGACTGGCAATTCTATGAGATATATCAATGACTATAGACGCTTCAAGTTTATTGCAAATTTTATATAGAGAATTTATTTGTTATATAAATAATCTTTAGACACATTTATTGACGAATATAATCTTATTATGACACCTTGATGGGTATATGTAAACCTCTTATATACTTATGGAATGATAACATATTTTAAAGGATGATGTCAAAATGAGACACGAGAGAGGTGAAATTGCCGTTAAGCACAGCGGTATGTCATCCTCCACTTGTTTATAGCCAGCGAGTCGTGCCATCCTACCAGAAATAACAAAGTGAACAAACAATTCTCATTGCTAATGTTGCCATTTGCATATGTTTTACTCCCCCTCACCGATGATTCAAGGATGATTTAATGCTGACATGCAGAAAAGGTCGTGACTCTTCATGAGGCTTTAAATTGAAAGGGAATCCTTGAAGCTGGTCCTTCTCGCCCCTGATAGATTTGTTTTTCCACCCTATTCTCAATGCGTCTGTTTGGTCGGGGTAAAGTGACTAGTCCTCATCGTTGAAAACAGGCACTATGTCAGCTACTTTACTGTCTCAATGACGCCAAAAGAGCCTTTGTCAACCCAAGATATTACCTGTTGAAATTATGACATGCCTGCCAATTAGGGTATCCAATTAAACAATTCAATATACGACATGCTTGTGTCATCCTATTCACCTTCCTGCTATTTAGCTAACTGTATACGACAAGGTGCTGTTCAGTGGTTATACACTTAAAGCAGGGGAGGGTCCGTTTGTAAAATGCCCCCCGGCAATATTCGGAGGTGTAAAGAAAAGCCTGCTAGGGTAGCGGGGTATAAATCAGACCTGGAGCCGCGGGTGACGCGCAGCGGCGGTGACACCCGTGCATCACTTCAATGACAATATTATAGAAATAATGAAATAATATCAATCATATCATCTCCACCAGGAGCACAGGTTAGGACACCGGGGGTAATAACGACACCCCGCCTAAAGAACAACCCGACTTAGCTGCCCCGGCCCCGCAACCTCCACAATTGGACATAAAATCTTATAACCATACATTATCTCTTTGTATGAGCGACGCCGCAATAGGATCACTGACTAAATTGAAGATGACACGGAGAAATTATGGTCATGTTTTATGTGTTGGTATCTTCCCTAGATGTGGAATCGTCGCTCGCCGGCTCTGGCCGAGCTCTATCATTCAGTATTAACCTGACTACAAATTAATCAATCTACCATAGAATATGAAGGACATCTCATCAATCACTTGTGTTTACTCCAGTGATTTCCTTCAATTTCATTTTGACCGGGGCACGAGGAAATTATTCAAATTTGCCCGCCAACAAACTGAGTTGGATGCGATACAATCAGTCAACCGAAATAGCTGGCTTGACCCCCCTAATGCAAAGGGACTATTTAGAGTCTGACACCAGAAAATTTTGTCTTTTATCATATTTCTCTGAATCCCATTCAGACATGATGAATTGCCTCGGATAAGATAACATTGCCACATTAGACAGGCCCTTCGTCCTTTCGGTGTTATAACATGAGGGCTAAATTAGCAGAATTCTTTTACGTCGGCGAGGCATCATTGTGAAAGGAGGCATTGTCCTTGCCAGGCGAATCCCGGTACTGAGGCAGCACTTAAGCACAAGTCCCGGCCACAATGCTGAGGAATTCTCTGGCGTGTTGATTAGACGTAATGCCGAGTAATATTCCGGCTTTACACGCAATAACAGAGGGAGGAGTTTAGGGATTTCAGAGGGCATCTGACCTCAGGGCGTTAGCAGGACCCCATTAATCCACATTCATAAGGAATTATCCCCGCTAATCCATCAGAGAATATTAAAAGTGCAGCTGAAAACCATGATAATGTGATGGAGTAATCCGTTATAATTTAAGGCGTGATCATGAATTGATTATTAATAGTTCATATTT
>JAXGGS010666565.1:15499-33582 GCA_035585475.1 Armandia brevis
CGCCTGCGATCACATATCATTAAGTCAAGTGTCAGCATATTTCATATCTAAATATTTACCGCGCCACAACAAAAGGATCACTGCCGAGTCAGCCTGAAGGGCTCGAACACAGTTTTTCACTCCTTATGCATGTTCACCTGTTTGACGAGATCATAACACAGAAGTCAAATAAATATTTACACGGCGCTTTTTAACCCGTGTAAATATCACATTATGTCGACAATAAACACGAGGAAAGACATCGGTACAGTGAGATTAAGCTCGGTGCCCGCCCAACGTATAACACAAGCCAGCGTGGAGGTGCTCCAGCTATTTGCTATCCGGTCTAGATTTTGTCTTAAGATGCAATTAAATCTTTAATACCCCCATCGGACAAGGCTTGTTTGCTCAGAACGACACTGCTAGGCAGACTTTTACATCTATTTCCTTTGATAAGTAGTTTATACATTATAATGTCTCCCCGTTAACCCTAAATTATCATTGCTAATCATATACCTGATATACATGACAAAGCGCCAGTATGTGTTTTAGACGGTGATGAATTTGCTTAGATCATCCATTGTGTGCCGATGTCAAGATTGAGACATTTTCATATGCAGTGTCCCCGACTCAAGGACACCGTTAGCTGAAGAGAGTTTTTCGCTGGCCCAACAACGGATCACAATAGACTCGGGCAAAAATTAAAGGGTGGTGTGCCCAAGTGCTGACAACCACCATATGTATTTAACATATGAACACCGATGTGAATGACTCGGCCGAGAAACGGGCTCATGTCAGGAATGGGGGCTGACTCAGACTGTCGGAGAATAGCATATTAGGCCCTCCGGCTCCAAGGAAATAACTGTTTTAATTGTTGGCTCCATTATTAATTACGCAGCCTCATTACTTTAACTAAGGGGTGTGCCACGGGAAGCGAGCCCACAATGAACGAATTGATGAAGGGAGAGAAGGTGAACTTCCTGTCCATCATTTCACTAAATCAAATTATGAAATTGATTTTAATCAGGCCCCAGCGGTGTTACATTTCACGCTAATAGTGGTGGAAAGAAACACGGGGCTAGTGTGTATCTCCTTGTTTGGCCGGCAGATGAGGCGCTAGATAAAGAAACTTATCAGCCTGGATATAAAACAATTTACGCTGCCAGGCTGCTGCAGAAGGCGGTCTCCCCGAGGGACACTTGCCCGCCATTGTCTTATGCTTCCTACTGGCCATCAAGCACAGCTAAACATGTGCAGCACACCTTTCAACGACGTAGCGAGGGTGGCCATTAATATTATAATGATGCAGCGGCAATGAAAAGCTTCATAAGTGGCCCCACGCCGCACGCTTTATTGCTGTTTTATTCGTGGCGGATATTTACAAAATTTGTCGGTTTAGTATCACTCATTTTATGCTCGGTGGATTTTACATACCCGGGCGATGTGGTCTGTTGTAAGGGTACAATTGTAGCGTGCTCGGGGAACATATCCAGCACGTCATTCAAGGCTGAGGCTGAAAAACAAGACAGGCGTTTAGGAAACAAGGCGCGTTACCAGAAAACACGTGGATTTATCTACACACAGAGTAATGTGTGGAATCTGCTAGACGGAATTTCGTATGAAAATTAGGAACAAACTGAATTGCCCTTGATAACTGAATGTGATTCATAATGTTTTCCTGAAAAAGCTTGTAGATGAATAGGACCTCATTGTGTTCGATTGTGTTTGATCTTATATTTGATAAACTCAATCAAGCAAATTTTGGATGGCTTTATTGCCTCAATAAATTGCATTATTTTGTATCTGGCAAATTACACCTGGCGAGAAGCATTGTGAGTTTGATTATTATAAGAACAGCTACAGATCAAAGATGTAAAACCAATTCGGTTAGTGGTCATCACAATATGGTCACTCAACCCGATGGTTATCAACAAGGTCATTAAACACAAAGCGTTATTATAATATTTCGCAGGAGTGTATAATTTTACAAAAATGGATCTTTTTATAAGAGCGAATTGGGAATGCCAGGTATTCCAAGTAGAGGTCTAAAGAAGGCACGACCTGTAATTTTATAGCTACACTTCCTGGAGATGAATGGCCTTACAATAAACCTACTAAGATCTTATAAGCGGATCCTCAACCTTTCATAAATCACCCCATTCACCACCTAATTTTACAAATCACTTAACATTTAAGTCCATAGAAAGTCTGTCCATTACACAGCAGATAGCATTGAGGCGGCGACAATCAGAAAGTCTGGCCGCACAGCCATAACGAGCTATCTGCGGTCGTTTTCACCTGTCCAGTTTACAAATGCGGTGGTCAGGGGGACAAAGCCTCCCGGTCAGGTTGTCATTAAACACGTGTATCTGATACTCACAAGACACAGGCAATTACTATATGACAGGTATTACTACCAGACTCTAACTCTTACACCTGACAAGAACACCATTGCCTCAGAACTTTAGCCACCCAGAGAGTTAGAATACCGCTAATATCTCGTTAAATTAAAGAAAACTCAATTGACACATAGATGAGAGGCTTTCATTCGGTGAAACATGAGTTGTGAGAGAGGATAAAACTTTAAAAAGTGTGTGTTATAGGTATAAAGCCCGTAGGGTGTGGATTTATCAAAATATGTATCAACTTTCATATGATTTAGAGGCATAATTTGGGGCAAACGAAGTTATGTCATGACCGAGTGATTGACTCGGTAAATTCCGTCAACCACAATATATGTGCGTACCCTGTTATCTCTAGTTTGTTTCAGTCCACGGTTGTTTTTGCCTCGCGTAGTTTTAGTCTTAGGTGGAGGTAATAATATTATCTGAATTACATATCTGAGCGCGTTTCTAAAGACTCTATATCTGTCTTGAATTTTATGAAAAAAGTTGGACGAATAGACATCTCAGGTTACAGCTTTGGGTGTCAAATTGCCACAGGAGAGGAACTCCGAAAGATATTATCATTTCTCTCATTAAGGACTTTGTCATTCATATGAAATTTTTACGTCAGAATTGTAGCAATGACAATGATAAGTCTGTATTTTATTGAGATGCTTTTTACACGGCCCAGGCAAGAGTGTTAGACCCGCTCCGGCTAGAGACGCATTATTTAAGAGACACGGCCGAACCAACAGACGGCCACGATATATTGAATATTAGATTATTAAACGCGATAACCGCGCGGCTGATGCAGCTGATAAATCTATTTGATGACGCTACAAGTTTGGAAACAATCGGTATATAAGTATAGCTTGCATTGGCATCTGATATCTGACGCGCAGACAGAATTAAAGACCAGTATATTGTGTGAATAGTCTCGATTACCACGAACTAACAAACGTTGCCTACCCATTTTGCACCTGACAGAAAAGAAAGATCAGAAATAAAAGATGAAGCTGGGTGTACAGTTGACTAAACTTCCTTGGATCTCATTAATGTTGCGGGCTGCTTTCAAACAAACCCTAAGCAACCCACTTGTCAACTCTCTCGGGTCCCTTTTCATGAGACGTTGACAATAATTACATGATTTAAACTGTATAAGATTCCATATCAAGGTTCCTTATTGAAATTCACATTTCAAGTGCAAGTTACACGGGAGTTGAGGCATCTCGCCTCCCTCAAGGCCTTCACACATCGCCTCGATGCTACGGCCGAGTTTTTGTGCCGCATAAATGCATATCGTGTGTCAATAACTCGCGAGATTTGACGATTACCTGTAGCTTGTATTTTTAGCCGACAATGTAATAGAATCTCCAAGGTGACCCCTTGTAAACCTATCTAATCATTTTCGCGGAGTTCCCCCTTCATGGCATTTGCTCCCTTGTGTTTTTATAGGAAACACGCTTTATCTTCATCCATACACCTCTGCCGCACTTGCACAAGTTTACCCGATTCCCCGGCCTTTCTCCCGCTGAGCTACATGCCGGCGCGGCTGTGCATTTCTGGCAGATGAAAATGGATGCTTCTTATGTATTTACTTTTTTTCGCGAGCCGTGTTCATATTTA
The DNA here is from genome assembly GCA_035585475.1 of Armandia brevis. Lineage (NCBI taxonomy): Eukaryota > Metazoa > Annelida > Polychaeta > Opheliidae > Armandia > Armandia brevis. The sequence continues at coordinate 19,489 of JAXGGS010666565.1, forward strand.
GGAGGGAACCGGGCGACTGTGCAATCACTTTGGCTTTCTCAAAGAGTACACTCCGCATGTAAATTAGTCAAGAGCTGAATGTTTGCATTGTCGTTGTCAGCGAACAACACAACATTATTTTTTCACGGCTTTGAAAGAATGATATATGTCCCCCGACCAGGTTTTCATTATGAAATAGCACGGTGAGGTTATTACACAGCCTGGGTTTGCGGGTTAAGTGCTGTGAACCGTGCCTTACTTCAGGCTGTGTGATCCTAGGCTTGAGTAGCTGTTCTCACACCAACATAAAAGGCTGCGCGCACCTTTAAGTCGAACTTTTCCTTTAAACACGAGGGAGCAGACCGGGATTGGTGTACAAACGTGTAAGTCGGTGACGGGAGGAACGCACGAGAGGGCAATGATGAGATGCTCACGTGTTCTAGGAATGGATCGAGCGTCCCGGCCGTGCAGTCATGGTTGAGAAAAGCTGAGAAGGATAACAGCTTGGGGCCAGGCGGGATCAGAGATCACATACCAGCCATTAGGCAGGGCATCATCACAGCCGTCCCACTGCCAGCCAGCCCATTACCTCCTCGGGTACGGGCGCGGACAGGTCACACTCCTCTCCCTCTCTGCCAGACGACATCCGCTAGAGGATTTCTTTAATTCGACGCGTTTATTACAAGTAGGAGAGATCAGCTCGAGGTAGAGCGGCTTCAACTCTATTGCCACCGAAGTGTAGTAGGGGAATAAATTCTACATAGAGCCTTGCTCTGGGGCCTTCTATCGGGGCAAGCCGAACAACCAGCGGACTTATTCAGTTAAAATCCCTCCGGACTTGGGAACTGTAAAAAGCGAGGGGAAATTAGGAAATTTACAGGTTTGCTGGTGGCTGTAGCGATCGGCCGAGCGTGGTCGTGTCGGGGAAGAGAACATGTGCTGTGATGTCAGTGGCTGAGCCGGGGAAGCATCGGAGGCCCGGCCCTCATCAGAATTTCAAATGACTGCAAGGAGCATGCGGCTGGCACCACATGCATATTGAGCACTCACTTGTCCGAGCGACAGGCAATGACTCTGAGACTCTTTCTCTTAGATGGCTACTAGAAGGCAGTGAACTTGGACATTCTCATGCTTTCGGAGACTGACAACAGATTCGACCATGCTTCACGCACACACTCCCCTCTCCATGTCACTGTGTCATGTCAATTTTCCAGGGAAGATGCAGACATCCCTGCCGAGTCAGGTGTACATGCCAAACACGTTCGAAGGGTTAGCCACCACTTTTTATTACTTTTTACTGGGTTTTTATCGCAGGTAATTTCACATATTTTAATTACGTATTTGATTACAGCAGTTGAATAGGCATTATATAATAGAATGACTTTATGATGTAATGCTTTCTTGATGCGGTTATTACGACGTTTCTGTTTGATGTCATTGAAGGTGACCATGAGTCGGTCTTTAAGGACAAATCTGTATGGAATAGGTGTCCATCAGCAATTGTCCTGAGCAGGACTCTTATTTTCTACATAAAGCAGCAACGTCATCTGAATGAAACCACGTCTTCATTGATTTTCAATTGCACTGTCTCAAGTAAGCGATGGAGGCTTTGTAAACAGAAGAGGCTTGTTGAATCGGTCCCCAAGTTAGCTTACCGTGATTGGCTTTGTCGAAAGTTAACTTGGCATGATCTATAGCCTTTGAGTGGACTTTGACAACAGTCTTGCCCCTTTTAGTGGTGGGCAGTGTGAAGATGGCAGCATTAGCGATGCTCAACCGCACATCAATTGTGACTTTTATCATGCCGCATTTCGCAACTGTGGACATTTGACATGGAGTTATACGGGGAAATTCTCGGTTTCCCGGCCGACGGAGCCGGGTCCGGCAGCTGTGATGGCACGTCGGCGAGGGGGCCACCAGCACTCCCCTTGTTGTTAACCCCCGTGACAGTCGGGGCTAAGCTACATTGTAAAGAACACAGAAGGAATTACGCGGCCGACTTGAACTAGAATGTCACCCCTCTTGTTGTCAACATTACATGACACTTGTAGAAAAGAGGATTTAGTTTGTCCGGTCTTCAATACCTTTTATAATGCTAGTATAACTTTTCAACTTAAAGCAATTTTATTGTCACCCCCATTGTCCTCTTCACAAATGAATTCATTTCTGGCATTGTGAGGGCACCACTCATAATAATGGGGTGAATTCTTTACATTGACTATGAATTAATCATAATTTTCCTGAATGCATGCGCTCGGGGAATCTCTTAAAGGTCGAGTTATGTCTCTCCGGTTGACTTTGCGTGAATTCCAACTACAAATTTCTTTCGCATATTTCTTCATCTAGGTGTAAAACGTTTTCTCCGTAGCGATTAATGGTTTTAAAGCGCCCCCATGGGTTTACGGCATTCATCACTGGCTTGAATTGGTTAAAATGGCTAATATTGCTACAAATGTACAAGTTTTTATAAATCTCTGCTCTGATTAAGCTGACTTTGTGGGCAAAGCTTTGTCCTCCCGACAATGCAGTCTTTCAGTAGGAAAATGCACGAATGACAAAATAACACTGTTTTAAGCGATTAGCAGAGAAAATCAATGATTATAAACTTTTAAAACATTTTAAAACCTTTATAGTAATTTTTAGAGACGTTGGTTTCCAGTAGAAGTATTTTATAGCTTGCGTGTTTTTATCATTATGTTTGTGTGTTTTTGTGTACTTGTGTGTATTAATCCTTCTTTTCGACATTTTCAGGCACGGTGTCACGGAGTTTGATGCAACACACTTTGGCCCGTTAGTAATCTTCTCACTAATTAGGCATTATTCTCAGATCAATCATAGTTTCGCATCATCTGATTTTCCTTAATGGTGATTCTTTAATGCACGAAAATAATCACGATGGCGAGCGAAATCTATGACTGGTCTCGGGAATGGGCACATTTACAACCAGAAAGTAGCACTTTATGCGTAAAGATTCAATCTAAATCTAGGAATTAAAGGGCAACGCTCATATCTCTGATTTGAGATTTCTTGCAGGGCAGGAAAGCGGTTTGCACAATGATTTATCAGTCGCATTTAAACATAATCTAACATCATTCGAGTTATCAATTAAGCGTAACACTATACTTTAGCCGATGACTAAGTTACCATCAACCCAAACCTAATCATCCACCGTTTTCCTTTCAGCATTTTGGAGTTGAGAAAAGAAAAATCTCGCGATGCGGCTAGATCGAGGCGTGGTAAGGAAAACTACGAGTTCTATGAACTCGCTAAGATGCTTCCTTTGCCCGCAGCGATAACCAGCCAGCTGGACAAGGCCTCCATCATTCGGCTGACAATAAGTTACCTCAAACTGCGTGATTTCTCCAGTCATGGAGATCCACCGTGGCAGCGGGACGGGCCGCCCCCAAACAAGGCAGTCAAAGGTAAGTGTGCGTACCCGCTACCGTAATTACCGTCACCCGACACCAGGCAGGGAACAGGCACAGCTTTTTGTGGCTAGCTATGAGCCCTCATCTAACTCGGGTTTTACCCCGTACCCTGACAGATAGTTTTTTGTGCTGGGTGGCTTTGATGAACGGCCACGACGGGCCACCCCCAGCAGCATTGACAAAGTTTCCAGACAAGAATGGCCTGATTGCGGCCCCGTGATTCGGTTTATTTTGATCAGACTGGCGATAGCATTTACTGCTTGTCTTTGTGTCTAACTCCATCACTTCGGGAGGGTCAAGCCACTTTGCAACATCCCATATCGCACTGTCCACTTAAGCGAGGGCGGCGGGCCGCCTTCCATCTATCCCTCATCTACCTAATTTGGACACATGCACTTGTCTTACATAGAGAATCAATTAAACTGTCCGGCGACACCAGCTGAGTGATTTTCAGGGCACATTTTAGTGTTGGCGCTCCTCGGAGCGGCATTACTACGGGGGGAGAATCATTCAGGGGGCTCACTCCCGGCTCGAGATGTGGGTCCCCTGGGCCCCGTTCCATGATGAATGCTCTCGCTGTTAAAACTGCGATTGACCACCATTGATACCAACTGATTTGGCCCGAGACTCGGCGCGGATCCTCAAGATTAAATATAACGAGGTCCGCGATCCTCTGGCAATCCTCTTTCTCACTCAGCCGGGCCGGGTATTGTCCGGTGATAGTCTGCTAGTTTCACTCGCGGATTTAGCGCCTTCTCTCCCGTCTAGCGCTCTACTGTTCACCTCCAAGGATAGATGGTCAGATAGGCTGAATTGCTGCCCATTTTGGTGGTACTTCATTTAGCTGGCAGTTCTTTTAATGGTCGAGCGAAATCCCATTACGCGAAAGTAGTTTCGAAAAAGCATTTTAAGAGTGTAGTTAGCTTATCTGAGATAGTAATAGATTTTGAAACCTTTGTCTGGGGATTATTGGGGCACTTGGCTCTAGTGTGGGTGTTATTCCCCGAGATATGTCACAGCTACCCATATTTAGCCGCCCGCCGTATAAAGCAAATTCAGAACCTTTCACACCGGCTACTGGAATACGGACACCTGGTAAAAAGCTTCTGTCGTAGAATCGTTACCTTGCCAGAACGTAAACTGTTTTGTCCTTGACATAATGGACCCGGTAAGGTGAAGTTTTAAAGCGTCCTTTGACAACTTAATCATCTGTAGTGAATTTGTCGCTTCTCTACTCTCATGTGTAATTTTGTCTTTTTAAAAAACACAAGTGAACAATTCATCGTGGCTACGTCGCGACTTTCAAGTTAAATCTATCACAAAACTGTGACATGTTCAAGACCAGCAAAGACGCAAATTAAAGTTTTCAGACATTAGCTAATGATCAGTTTCCCATGGCTCTCTGAATACCAGGGCAATTGCTGTACTACCGAGCTCAGCAAGTATTCGGTTTGATTTGGGGCACGATAGCAAAAGGCATTCCTGCACAAAGCACATCCATAAACCTCCACATCCTATCAGTCAAGATAGCGGGGAGAAACCGTATAATCACAGGCCAATAATCCCGCAGAAATATGATCTGTGGGCCGCTGAGTTTTTGATACGGTGATTGTGTTTGTCAAGACCTCTGATTTGCTTCATGCTCCCAGGGCATGCGGGGGTGACAGGGCTCAATTTGATTTCATTTGAGCACATCATCATCATGACAAAATTTTCAGGCCCTTTGATCTCGGCATTGATCCGAGAAGAGAAGTGTCATTGATTCCTCTCCGCACCCGCGTTTGACACTCATGAATTCTGATCCGGGGGATTATTTTTCAAGACATTTGTTAAAGCGGCTTACACGAAAGCGAGAGGTATTATACGGCGATTGCTTACCGACTTTTGGTGGTGAGGGCCTCGGGTACAATGCACAGCGGATGATTACAGGGCACGAATCATAGCCGGCATTTCCTATTCAACTGAAAAGACAAATAAAAACATTATTGAAAGACACGTGGAAATACGAGCCGGTGCTTTTCAGTGCGGAGGGTAATTTACTTCACTGGCGATTTGTCAGCCGAGCAGAAGGACATAAATTAGAGTGGGTGAGAAATCAATTGTTTCGAGGGATCCTATTTTTGACGGGATTGTTTGGCGCTAAGTAACCGTAATCAGTCCTTCTTGAGCGTGTTGATCCCCTAAGATCTCAAAGTGAATGAATCACTGATGAACGCTTAACCGGGAGAGAGCTGATGACCAGCCGAGCAATCTGACCTGAGATCCCCGGATCATAGGCCCCGGTCTCTCTCCCCTCTTCTGCCCGCGGCTTCATTTACGCCGGGACACACCCGGGTCTGGCGTCGACACAGCCCGAGGAAACTGGCCCCCGCTGAATCTTCATTACAATGGGGAGGTCACTTTTGCATTCATTGACATTGTTTCACAAGATGGTAAACATCTAATTTGGCGAGCGGAGAATCGCTGCCACTTTTATGCGTTTATCACCACCCGTTAATGATCTGGTTTCTAAAATCGTGTATAGTCTCGGCTCGTCCCATTATTGAAATTACTAAAGAAAGCTGCACCAGTAAATGTGATAACATTTTAAACTGGTATCCTATGTAAATCGGCTTAGGTTCCTTTGTTCAAGTATCGGCTTAGTGAGTGGTGACCGGGCTGATCTAATTAGGTGACGAGCCAACACCCCCAGCCGACAGCCTGCTGACCACTTCTTAACAAGCTAGCCACCTCGTATATACACTATGTAGCAACTGCCGAAATATCATTATCAGCATCAGCAATTTGTCTGAATCTCAGCTTGAATATGGCACGTTGAAACATTACGTGTCTTGTACACATTTCAGTAATTCGCGAGTGGCCGGTATCATCCCGTAATGACATTCCTCAGTGCTTGCGTTTCTAGGATGAGCCAGACTATGCGCTCCCTAATGGGCTCTTTAACGACAGGACAATGGCTATATTGGTCTTTGCCTCAAGTAGCAAAATGTTTGCTCATGGTGTGAGGATGCCTAATATAAATTGTTTGTGTGTTTTTTCGCTCGGGACCAAGCGTCCTCCATGATGTATTTCGCATGACATGGTCTAATCGACACGAAAAAAGAGACTGAATATTTTGGGCGTAGATTATCAAAAACCCTTCCAATTAGGGCGTCCCACATTTGCCCCATCAAACTAATGTCGTTATAATTAAGAATGGTGTTTATTGTTTCATGCAAGAAATGAAATAAGCACCAGAAAAAACGCTTAAGATTGAAATCAAATTTATCGCTTGCAAAAGCACACCTCTTAAGGTTCTCGCACATGACTAATTGAAAAAAGTAAAACTATTTTGAAGATGCATTCCCCAGCTGAGGATGTTGACTAACGCTGGTTTGGCGGGACAGAAAACACACTTTACGTATTATATGATGATAAACGCTTAAGCATCTGCGCTAAATGCAGCATGAACGAAAGAGATAAATCTTTAACCATCTTTTGGAGGTAATTTTTATATTGACCTCCACATTTCATGAAGTGAACTTGCGCCTTTATTGCCTTGATCTCGCCTTTTATCTCCTCTCAACCCTCGACTACAGGTGAAAGCTTACGAACTATTGAACAAATGATGCATGAGTCGGATATTTTAAATAAATCGGAGATGCAGTCATGGATATTTAAGCTAAAATCGCTTTATATAATAGTTTTTCTTGCTAGATTACCCCTGTAAAGGAGGTGGACCCTTTTCTGTATACGCAGAAACCCTAGATCTTTCCCAGTGAAATGCTTTACAATGCCAGCTGAAGCATTCAAACTCTGGAGGGGCCGTGCTAAGCACCACTTTACACAAAACACGGAATATTTATTGTTGTCAGTCGTATCAAAGCCAATAATAAAAATATCTTTGATATTCCAGGAATTTCATATTCACGTCCCCAGTAAACATTAGGGGACAACCGCTCGCATCCAATTAGCAAGGTAATAGCGGTGGATTCACTGACTTAGCCTGAATAAGATACGATTTAAACTGAGTAAGATAAAAGTCTGTTTGATGTAAAGAAAATGTGGTCATATTGCTTTGTTGTGAATGGGAATTCATTGTAGCATCAGTATTTTATACGTGCTTAACATAGTAGGTACGTAATAAAGACATCATTGGATCATATATATAGGTGTTGAATACAATGATGTAGTGTTGAAAGTCTATTTGAGACTGTCCTTGTGTGTCTAATTGAGACAAGTTATTATGATGCGGAGGACGCTTCAAATACATAGCATTTATTACACAATGAAATTGCGAAAACCAGCAGACGATGATGGGGACGCGACATCATTAAAAAGTGAACATCTTAGCACCACGAGGTGTAATTTCACCTGACGAGTTCGCTTAAAAAACACGAACTATGAACATCACCGCAAGAGCAGGAAATGTGTATACAATAGTGCCGAGTATCTCCCTCACCTCGTTTAATGTGCAAAACAACATTTGAGACAAAATTTAATTATCTGCCTCTTCTTTTTTCGGCAGCTTGAGACCAGCGATGCCAACTGTCATAGCACATTTCACCAACACCTGACCATAAATTACCTTTGATTCAATTGAAAACTAACTGGTGTCAGTGTGGAGGCAGATTCCATAATTGGGAAATATCGGCTTTTTAGCGTGTCACGAGGCCAGGATTTATTGTCTGTGGCGGGATGTTATGACAAGATAATGGAGTCAATGGTCTGTGGATTTTGCGCCGCTTACCAGCAATATTCCGCACCGGACGAAACCGACTCTGACAAGGTGAAGGGGTTATGTCAAATGAGTTGACTTATAAAATTCATAATTGGGCTGATTGCAGCCCACAGGAATTCATCAAGTCCCCTGAAGCGGGCGCAGATTGCCGTTTCTGACTCCCACTCATTAATAAAAGATGCCGGCTGCCGACTAAGTAAGGAAACGCGCCCGAGCCATATTTTCGGCGACCGTTTCCAGGAAATGCTACGACATGATCGGCTTTATAATGTTTCTTGTAAATGTCAGAATTCACGCCGGGGAAAGAATAAAACAAAAGCTAGCCATTAAGTTATTAGCTGAGGTATAGTGTTGCCGCGGCAGACGTCAGCCGAGCACCGGGGGTGTTGTTCTAAGGTGTTGAGTTAGACGAGAAATCACAGTGCGCTGGTTTACATACACGTGAAAACTAAGGACCGGATTGTATTCACTTTCACAACACAACTTATCTAACCTCATACCTCACAGATGGGTATGCCTGCGTTACTGTTACTTTTGTCATTGATACAGACACGGAGATTCTCCACATGATAGAGGAGGAAATATGTTCACGTACAAAAGGATGGGCACCTTTAGAAATGTGCAGGCGCAGCTTTCTCTCAAAGTTACAATATTCTCATTGTTAGGTATCAAATGTATCCAGCTGAGATGGGCAATTTATAATTTCAACAACGTTGCGACTGAACACTCTTATATCTCAGTGACCATGACCATCATTCCCACCCGCTTGTTACAAAAGAGCGTATTAATATGCGAGATATCAACGTTTTGAATGCGTTTTTGTAGGGAACCACGGGAATACATCAAATTAAGCTTTGATATATATATCCATATATTCACAGGTAACAATATGCTGTATAATAATAATATCACTGTTACAGTATATCACCTGCAATAGACCATTAAAATAGAACGAGGCTGGAGGGTCTGTAAGCAGCTTTACATCAAATAACACAGCATACAGTACGATGCCCCGCAGAGGAAGTGAAAGAACTAAGTATTTTACTGTATACGGGGACAGCGCCTTATTTACAAACATCACAAATTCACGATCGTTATGTAAAATTGCATCAGGAGGGACGGTGTATCTCCTAGCTGCCAGAATCCGCCGCCTCGCTCCTGCAGACGGGCGAAGACAAATCAATCTAGCGGAGGGCCCCTGGGAAGAGTCTCAGCATTACCGAGTACACAACTTCTGTCAACATCGGTGCAGCTTTCTAAACAGCACGTCTGCCTTCTCAACATTAGACCTGCCATGACCCATAATCTTTTCATTGACACTTGTGGCTCTCTCGTCCCAAGTGATTTTATTTTCTGGTATCTTTTGTCCGTTTTGTTGGCACAGCTCATGTGGCAATGGCAATACATGTTTAATGTGTTTGTGCTAACCTGAAATTGCCAGATTAAATGACCATGAACATATGCGAGAAAGACCCAGCTGGGACGAAGAACCAGCTCCAGAGTCTAAATGATATCGCCATTTTATGCTCACCACAAATACACGGCAATAAAATGAAGGAATGGCAAACTTGGCATCGTTGACTTATGCATTTTACAAGTCATAATTTAGTGGTGATTTGCTGGTGGTTGCCTTTAAACAAATGATTAAACTGATGAGCATGGGAATTCAAGCCCATCCTAACCTAGCTGACGGGCAATGTCAGTGGTGAGAAATCCCTGGAGGCATAACACACTAATATACCTCTACCTCAGGCATATTTCCATTTGATGAATAATGTTGGCCCCGCTGATATCTGCCATAGACGATGTGAATCTACTTAGATACTATGTATGCGTATATTCCCGTGGCCACTCATATATGTATGAATCGGGCCATCTCACATAGTGGCTGAAAATACGAAAACACACGCGTCATTCAGCTCGGTTATTCTTCAAGAAATCAAGACTGATTCATGCTATTTTGATTGTATTAATTTTCCACCTGTCTAAAAGGAGCCAACCCTCTCAAGATCTATATAGATGGTGTATAAAACTCTAGCACCTGCAGCATAGAAATAAACGGCATGTTCATACAGAGGAGAGCATTGAGGCAGTGCTTATAGACATCCATCACGCGTTTTACAAGTTACAAAACTAACAGTGAGTTTGTACGCGGTTTAGTCCGACCATAATAGAGAGGGTAATCATCACCGCCGTAACTTCAACAAAAGATCAGGTCAAACTACGCAATCTTACACCTGAAATGCTTGGATGCATAAATTACCTTTGTCCTAGTTAGAATCACATCCCTGTGGTGCCTCAAGAACTTTGTGTGTGCATGTGCTTCTCTAAAGCCCCTGATGCGGAGGCAACCATCGTTGCCAAGGTTTTGGCTTTCCCAACTTTGCCTTACCGCGAGTTTGCTCATTGTTCAACTTCAGGGCCGCGCCCTGTCCAGAATCTTAAGCAGATAAGACAATGAGCGAAAAAAAAACGGCTTGCATAATTGGCAATAGAGTTGACAATGCCATTGTTATCAAAGTTTACAGGCAAGTAGTTCTGAGGGTGTGTTCACATTTATTGATGTTCTCCAGACCTGTTGCCAGCCACCATCGGCAGTCACTTATCTGCAATCCTATCCACAGATTTGCCCAAAATCCCTATCTTTATTCCATGTGTCAGAAGTGTGAGGTTGGGGTGAAGACAAATTGTTTTCTGAGCTCTCCAACTGGAAATATTAGATCTAGCGCTTTAGATGATCTAGCTGATAGCCCTAATGGGGCTGCAGTCTTTTTGGTGCGGCGGATTACAGTGGTGGTTGCGTTTTATCCACTTCGTGGGTTATAGAATACAAAATATCATTATCTGAATGATCAGAAAGTCTGGGACACGGGAATGCCATCAGGGACATACAGTCATTATGCAAAACACTTAAGTATATTTGGCCAAGGATTGCAGATGGATTTTGCTGCCATTATACTAGAGGCTCCCCATCATTTGGGCAGGTCACATTTTTTACCGGATAAAATTACCGAAAATGGTTCTAGGAAACAAATGTTATTATTCCTACTTTATCCGAGGCGGGGAAAGATGAAAGCGCATGAGCAATTGAAAGTGGGGTCGGGATGATCACTCCCATTTGAAAATTGAATTTTGAAAACCAATCAACTGAAATGAGGCTCTAGTCCCTAAAGCTTACATCCTGTCACAAATATGATAATTTTGCAATCAAGCAGAGGTTTCGAGACATCACTTGCGAGCGAGCATCCCGAGAAGCCTATATCATATCCACACCCCATTTGACTAACATCTTTTGTTTATCCCTGCCTCATGGCCACAAGTCATTTGGCCGGGCGATTGGTATTCCGCGGACGCATGCTGACTATCCGAGAAAGTGAACACAGGATGTCAAGCCAGACAATTGGACTTCATTATTGGCCTAATTTGCATCTGTGCTGCTGAAGTGAGGTGGCTGTCCCATGCGCCCACATTTCTGCACCATTAGCAATCATGGATTCAATTTTAGCAAGGAAGAAGGTGCGATCCTGGAGAGGAAAAACGCATCTACAGGTGTGATGGAAGAGAAAATAAGGGCGCTAAGCAATATTAGGTCAGTGATTGGATAAAAGCCGTCATCTCAACATTGTCGTCCCAAGTCATGTAGTAGTATTAACACATGAGACGAGCTAGTGTCCTCTTGTTACTCTTCGAGGAAAACCAACGCAACTAGCTCCCATTGCGTATTTGTGTATGTCATCTCTCCAACCAGCGAATCAATACCATCGTTTCATCCACCGCCAGCCACTGGACCACTTTTTCAGCTGCGTCAGCATCTATTTTTTCCTGAGGGGGCACTGCAGACCTTTGATTGAGTGCAGATTATCATTAATATTCTAATCAGGGAGGCTTTTCTAGTCAGGTGTTTCAGGCAGGCAACCAACTAACTTTGAAACTCGGCGTCTAATGGCCTTGCATTTCCTCATCCTACATATAATGGAAGCTGGAGACTGGCCCTGCAGATGTAATACGTCAATGGCTCGCGTATACGAAGCTGTAATTAAACACACACACACCCCCACACCCCCCCCCCCCCCGAATATTCGCACCGTATGAAATGTTAATCTACAAGCAATATTCCAGCAAAAAGTCATCCTCCTTGGAAAATTACTCGCAATTTGTTAAGTCGAGCAATTGAGTCTAGAGGTGAATGTTAATTTTACATCGCCAATGTGAATTACTTGTAAGCTACTGTGAGGCGAATCCACAATGAAAGCCTATTGATGAATTTTCTGGTCTTTCATTTAATTGGAAAGAGTAATCAAAGAATTAGAAATAAGTGCAGCCCATGACACGAAACACAGCAATGTGGTCCTAACTCATATGCTAATACTGTGTGATTGTAGGGAGATTTTACAACGCTCCTGTTACATGCAGCAACCTAAAACCCTCAGTAAATGGCGTAATAGCAACATTCCAAGGCCACAGATGTGCATCACTTGTAGCCGACAGCGTTTAAGCATATGGTCTTTAGTTGGTGGCGACATACACTTGCGTGCCTCAGGAACCCACTCATAATTTCTATTGCCAATCTTCCTTTGTCTCGACACAATAGTCGAAATTGCCGACAAATTATCTGTCACCTGCATTTTGTGTCATTTCATGGTCAATTTAAGAAAGTAAAACAAGTCAGAACATGATCTATGAAAAAGTCCATAGCTATCAGTGACAATTTGGTCACCTGTTGTCTGGACAAGGTATTATTAATCTACCCCTATACATTGATTAATTGACTTCACCGCTGGTTGTACCTGAGAAAACTGACCATTACCACGCAATTATACTAGGTGAATGTGTTGCCATGGTCGAGTGACTCAGCTACATGCCTTATCTAGTCATATCGTTTATCATCTTTATCTCGGGCTGGTCGGGCTTTTATTACCGCTGATGACAAATGAAAGCGTTATGACAGCACAATTTACTTAAAACTAATTTATCATGTCAAACTATAGGGAGTATATATGATCAATAGATGAGGAAGATTGGGCGTGCCTCGGGTTCACTGAGAACCAGTCTCCAGCACCACCGCCTGAATATAACCAATTTCGCTTCATGTTTGCTACTCCGAGACTGGGGACTCGGTATATTCATGTCATATTCGCCAACATTGCATTTGAACTAAACCCTAACTACATCAAGCAATCTAGTGCAAAAGCAATCATGACCTAAGCCCTCCATATTTTCCCATGCCTGATTTGCCCATACTGAAGAAATTTCTTTTCATAGAAAATACCCACACATCAAGTCTAATTGAATATCACAATAAATTGCATTTGAGATACTGATTTAGGCAAATTTGCCGGGAGAATTACACGGAAGATGAACCGGGCCCAGGAAAAAGTCTGGCTGTAATTTTCAGCAAACTAGATGGTAATCGTAGATTCACCAAATAGCAATGAATCAAGAGCTAGGTAAATTGATTGGCCAAACAAATTTGAATGTCGATTGATTATCCAAATAAATTTAAAAGGCTCCCTTGACATGATGCACCACCACTAATATTTGTCCAGATCGAGTGAGGCCCACGACGTCAGCTGAATACAGAGTGGGCGACGCATGGGGGGGGGGGGGATTCCCTGCTCATTTTGATGCGATTCCTTCTTCATTTCTAGTGATTTGTTATTTCTAAGATTAGATTTACAAAATCGGCATGAAGGAATTCGGGCCATAAACACTTGTCTTTAGACCGAGAAACCTTGAGTAGATACTAGAGTGAGTTGAAGGAATACAAATAGTGCTTGTTCTACAGCCAATTCTCAAGTTTAATGAAAATTCTGCAAATATCCGAATAAGTTGCTTCCTAGAGTACCATCAGTTGGTGATTGTATGGTTTCCCTCATTTTCTCGAGTGCCACTATCTGTAAGAAGCAATCTAGAATACAGATGACTTTTTACCGTTATATGACTTTTCAATGTTGCTGTAGGCGACTT
>JAXGGS010666565.1:33682-46854 GCA_035585475.1 Armandia brevis
TTTATTTTATTGGATCTGTTAAAAATTCGTCCAAAAAAACACAAAATCTTTGGTACAATGTTAACAATATTGATTGTAGCAAAAGAGCAAATCATTCAAGTAATTCATGGGCATATACCTTTATCAATCAACTAATATATTTGTCTCTTACTTTCAGGTGGCCCGCCGAGAAGGCGCAATATGCAAGCCATTGCCATGGAAATATTTGAGACACACCAGGGGACACACGTTTTACAAGTAAGTCATATAATATGCAAGCCGTTTGGATGTCTATTGTATAGGCGTTCAAACTCAGCTTTACCATTGATCTTACTTCTCAATGTTTATTATCATAACAGTTTTTACTCTCGCACTAATCATGAATTTTCACAAATAAAGTGTTCTATACTATGATTCAATTTGACATATCAACGTAGTTCCAATTAATTATGTTGTGAAAAGGCAGTCACCTGCATGGATAGTGTTAAAAAAAATATTTTCTATCAATAGATTCACATCAGCGCGTTCATTCTTTGTTTTTTACTATTTGAAAAGTTACCCTATCAAGATCGATATCCCATTCTTTTGTTTTATCAACATGGATATCACATGTTAGCTGTATTGTTGCCACTGATATTTCACACGGATAAAATTTAATGTCTATTGAGTTTGTCTAATCATGAATGTTCAATCTATAATTTTACAACGTTTGGAGACATCAATTAAAGTGTCAGAGCATCAGATCTTTAGCCTCAAATGGTCATTGAGCCTTTTGCCACCATATGCTGTTTATTGAGATCATAAAAACCAAAAAATACTATACACGGAATTGAAAAGAACAATAAATCGTAGATTTAATCTGTGTATGCTATCATCAGCGATCGATTCAGCGAGCATGTGACAATCAATTTGATACAATGTATAAAAGAATCAAATATCAAGATGTAGCCAGTCTGTCAACTCGCCTGATAACAAAAATGAGCTGCACAGTTCCGCTCATTACTTCACACTTAGCACGTACAGATGTATAGATATCTATCTCAGATCCTAATTAAGTTTCCTAACTGTCGGGGGAGTAGAATGATATAAACCAAATTTAATTGTGTCAAACCATCAAGAGGAAAACACAACAGACGAAACGACCCTGTAATTTCTCCATTAGTATGCAGCACAGGTCTTGGCCATATGCAGCTAGTACATTGCGCATATTAGCCGAGTTCATGATTGAGGGACACGGTTTAACCTGGCACCTGTGATCCAAATTCACACTCAATATTTCGCCAGTTTGAAATGCAGTCAATCTAACCGAGCTGACATAACCACGCGGAATATCTGCTCGCAGAGAAATTTTGCCGGGACCTGCCTGGAAAAATGATCAGTGCCAGCAGGTGGTCCAAATCAGCTGTGTTTGCCACTTTTAATAACTTTGCTTGCGTTTGGTCACACTTGCTCAGCCCCAGGAAAGGACCTGTCCAAAACGACTGAGTTTATTTTCAATGGGCTTGATTGATACTTTTGCGTATTTGCATCTGTTGGGCGGTGATGAAAAGAGCATGGTGCACCATAGTGTTCTTAAAACATCATCTATTAAATTGTCGCGGACGTTGTGTTTGAGTAAGCTACAAAAGGAACCAAGGCAGCGCTTAGTCAGCTATGCAGAATGCCTGCATCTGAGTTGGATCTCGATGCTTTCAACATAGGTCCATATTACTCAGAGCTCAGCCTTTCAAAGGATTTTCATAACCTCTGATGATGGCTTTCATCAGCACAGGCGATTATATAGCTTATGAAAAAGTGATACAAACTTCACTCTCTAAAACCTCTAATCCTATGATTAAACTTTAAGCACCGAATTCACATTCAGACCAGCTCTTTTTCTTAGCCCCCGGCATAAAAGCCACTTGGCAGTAGTACAAGACACAGCCTTGTGTGATATATCAATTTTCCTGGTGCTAACCCTCCTTGTAATGGTTTCTTGATGACTAGGCTTACCGACGAGGATTTCATTGAATTCTAGAGCCACACTTGTTGGATATGCATTGCTTTTTGGGAAATTAGCCCGAGCTGATGGGCCTAGGTGAAACAAGTTAATGACTTTGCCTCCTTCTCGAAGCCTCATTTGGCTCCTCATGAAAATACCAGAGGCATGTAGAGGACTGGCTTGTTGAGTTTAGTTTTCATCAATACTCATGAAGGTCAGTGAGAGCGGGGAGTTTGCCGCTGCCGGCTTTTTCTAATAGTTCTACAATCGTTGTGACATAGGCAGCAGACGAGGCAGAAACCGGTAGGGTGATGGATTCCCCAGTCTCCGCAACCTTAAGAGACAGAGCGATTCACTTGTTACATGAATTCACTTGACTGTCACTTAGTCAATATCATGGTCAAAAGGCCAACCGAGGGGTAAGCCCTATGATCCCGAGTCTCCTCATTGTCTTTTACCAGGCTGACAGCCAGTGGCCTTACAAATTTGGCTGTCCCATTTGGCCAACTGTGAAACTATTACTGGCGCTGGGTCTGCATTATATAACGGGCGCTGGTGTCGGGGCATCGCCTGTAAATCAGTCTGCCTGATAAAACTGGGATGGACCCCCGGATCATAAAGTGACAGTAAGTTTGATGGTCTCAAAGAATATGAATTTAACGCCAGTGTTCGGCCGATATGCGCCGATATGCCACATACGTACGGGAGCTACAAGATGCAGCACCGATAATTATTCCCGTTTGGGGACTCTCTCAATTTAGATAGGAACCAATTAGTGTCACGTGTATAATATCCATACCCAAATTTAGTACCTTTTCTGGGTGGAAATTGGCGTATCTCTCGATCTACCTTAGCTGGGATAAGATCATTATGGCGGTCTCTACGGTCCTGCTAATGAAACATATCAGCAAAAACTGGGCAGAGGGTGGGAAACTTTGGAGGGGAAGCCTAATGAGGTGCTACTTCTCTTGGTTGTAGTGCTAGCTCGGATGCAAATCTACTGGCCACAGCATTGGTCTGCATCTGGCAGGGGACATATTAGACTTGTCGGTTGGCAATGGCAAAGCATGTTAGACACCGGCTCTAACAAGAGCATTGGAAGGTGAAAAACAGTCTGGAGCCAAATAAACCCGACGCCCGGCCCTGCTTATTCATCCTAAGGAGCTTGGCTGAGTCAAGCATCCCGGGTCATAAAGTTTGGGACTTTACGGATGTCTTCAGAGGCCAATGGCTGCTGAAGAGACAAACTGAGTTGAGTGAGACATGGATAATGCGATCTAATGCCAACTCATCCCGTTGCATATTTTCACAGATGATTGCGCTAGATGATTGTATTTTGACAGGGAGATGTTTGCAAGCTGTATTGTAGGGGCCTTTCAGTGGGCGCCCCGTGATTGCTTCCGTGTTATTGGTGCTCAACCAAGCAAGAGCTGTAGTTCATATTGTATGGTCCTGTCCTCTGCCACCGGGGCTCGTTCCTCTGACCCAGACTGGCCCGACCCTGCCCCGTCTGACAGCGAACAAGGCCCGACACGACACTGGAGACCATTGGTCACCAACCTGGAACAAATGACAGATACCATCCAGATCTGCGTAGATCTTTGATGGATTCTCTCTCTCGGGGAGCAGAGGCTCGGGGAAACCGCGGCTTAAGCCACTGACCTTTTTGTTAATACCACCGTGTTTTCTCCATCGCGACACGGCCTGCTCAGCGCCCCGCTTTTCTCCCAGATCCATAAGAAAATACAACGCCTAATAATTTCCGTGTTTATCACACTAGGCTACAATTCACACCCTGGAAATTGACACATGTGGCACCCGGATTAGCCTCCCTCTCCGCGCCTGTCTCTCTAAATTTCAATGTATCTGCCATCCAGTGTTATTGCCTTATTTGGACTACTCTATAAATGTAAATAGAGTGTCAGTTATCCTATAATTCTTCTGCCATTTTTCATACTTTATTGCCATTCTAAGGCAGTTCCATCCTTGCTCATTATTTTCTTCTCTATTGACCTCGTTTGACTGCTTCTTTGTCTCAAAGCAGGCGCATTAGCCCGGCCCTGCCCAAACTAACCCCGGCATATGCAGATGTGAATATACTCTCATATATCTGACTTCAGGTCAATATTAGCATGGAGGCTTTGCTGCTTTGAGCAAATGAACATGTGTTGTATTTGACACATGGGGAACTCCTTTATCGTGGCAAGGTCAAGTATTTCATTTGCGTTCAACATTTCAAATCCTTGAAATCGACTAAGACAAATCTGGACACCCTTATCTAGCGGGAACATGAGCTGCGAACCGGTGTAAGCGATATGCAGATTACATGTCAACCGTTTTATTATCAAGGACATGACGATTGTTTGTAAAGAATCAGACTAAGCGTATTTGATCTTGGGTGGCAAATGTCAGCCACAGGTCAGGTTAGGTTTGAAAGTCAAGCATGGGAATCCACCAGTTGGAGTCTGTCTCGGATATACGAGATAATTCTGATACACGAACGCATCAGTGGTAACCTATACCACGCAAATATGATTGATTTCAAACTAAGTCTTATTGAAAATCTCTATCAAAGTGTATCTACTCAGACGTGATGGAGTCGGCGAGATTGTAACAGGCAATGAATGGAGGAAGCAAATCCATGGCGTGGCGTGGCGTCCCTCTGGCACCAAAGTACCGGCTCCATGATGTAAGGGCATTAAACGAAGAGTTTTTGTGGGACACTGCTCTACAATGCGCCAGGTTAATGCGGTGATGATAAAGGAAACATCCCCGAACAAGCCACTGGTGCTTAAACTGTATCCTTGTCACTGCTCCAGTCTTTTCAGGGGTGTATTTGAAGCTGATTTACTACTAAATTGAGGGACATACATTTCTCACCGGCTGCCCAAGGTGCTGATCAAAGTCTTGTTTGGTCATGATCTAGTACTCCCCTTGTGCGGCTTCAAAATTGAAAATCATATGGCACATGGGCGGGAAGGGAAGCAGTCGCAAAACATTTCATGTCCTCGCCTGTTTGTGCTGACACATTTAGCCATGAATTACAAGTCCACAGGCACGGGAGCAGAAAAACCTCATGGTTCAAAGTGGCTTTGTATGACATTACCACCATCTCCCCCGAGCGCCCTAAATCTTGGCAAACTGCTTGTTCGAACAGGTCCCGGGAAGCCCTCGGCGATGCTTACCGGCTTCACAGGCTTCCTCTGCTCCAGTAATCTGGACCAGGAGGTCCATATAGGCACCGGTGGCCCGACAGGACACATGACCATATGGTGAATGGCGAGCCGGGGAGCTCCCAAATGGTAGAGTGAGGAGTGATTTTATGATATGGAGACACAACAGCCGAGATAGAGACTGAAGCCTGCTTTATGGCGGGGAGTAAGAGGGGCACACGGCTTTTAATGCAGCTGAAGGTCATTCGTGAACAAATAATGCTCATAGCATGCTCGTCTTATTATCAACTTAAACATTCCACCTCCTTCAGATTAATTCCTGGCTCGATTATATTGAATCTCGCGTATACGGAGCAAGCACAATAGTCCGATACGCTTTGAAAAATAAGATAACACCCAGTATAAAGTACAAAGAAATTCTTCACATGTTTATGACCATCCATTGTTTGAATAAAAGTTGATGATAACTTACACCATTCAGAACAATCACAGTAAAATAAATGGTGTGAAATTCCACAAAGCTGGCCCATAAATCGTAACAGTTCCTCAACACACCTGGAATACATTATTGGGATGCCGGAGTTATGCTATCTGTTACCATGATAATTTCTTGTATCTATACAAAGAACGTCACATTTAAATGGTCAAAATGTTAAAAGGCCCAGCGTGACACTTGCATTCGTTTACGACCCGGACAAACGAGAGCGCCAATTTCACCGCCGTAATTCATAATTTTGACAGTGGAATATGAAAAGTTAAAATGACAGTTATTATTTGTAAATGATTGTTATTGGTTTATGAGGTGGTGCGGGACGCTGGGTTTCTGGGAATGCGGGCACAGGTATTCAGCCCCCCTGCCGAGTGTGGGGAAAGATGCCTCGTCCCTCTCACCTTTAGCGGGGCTCCCGGCCGCGGGGAGGGGGCAGTGAGGGCAGCGGTCAGGCCCCGGCATTCATTGTTCCTCACCCGTGCTGAGGGAGCGCACAGATCGCTGGACAATTCACACAGCTGCACCTGCACTCTCCCCTCTCATCTCTGTGTACACACCGATGTCACTGTCCCATAAATCGTCAGTCTAGATCCCCGCCATCCATTTCTCGCTGTATACAAGCCCAGATGAACATGAATATTTTACCTCAGCTTTGGGAGTCACCGTGAACAAAAAGCAAATTCATTTTCTCTTATCCCGCCCTGGGAATTAGCACAAAGACAGAGAAACGTCATTTATAAGTTGGATCCCAGTTATATCGTTAATAATGGTACTTCAGGGCCTACCTACAACTATTACAACATGTCTCCGGAGTTCAGGGTAGAAATGAGAAAAAATACACATCAGCTAGAGGTTAGCCAAGCCTACACAAATAAAAAGCTCAGGATGTACATGTATGTATAAAAATACGAGTTAAAAATAAGCGTACGTGATAAAGTACATGCTGTAACGATAAACCATTGTTTGATGAAAAAAACATTTATACTAGAAATAATAATGGAAACTTTAAAGAAAGACATATATATATGACAGCTTTCGATAGGTAAGACTGTTTTTGAGCACTTAAATGCTATGCGATAGGTAATCCATAGAGAAGACAGACCTTGTTCACTGAAAGTCTATGTAAAATAGCTAATTCACAGGAGAAATGTTTCTTTCTTCGCCCTATCTTTACAAGCACTACATAAAGAGCTGAAAAGATGCTTTGTTGCTTCTCTTTTCTTTAAAAAAAGACAGCAAAGCAGCGAGCATTGTAAACTTTTTGGATCCTAGTTTGGTACATTTGCAAATTGAGGATCAAGGGAGAGCCTTTAGTCCCTTTGTTGTTAGAGGTGGATAAGAGGTAAACATCCTGGATGCCGGTCTTAATCAGCCAGCAACAGCACAGGACAAAATACGCGGCAATCTATATCACAGAATTACAAATCATCAACTAATTACTCCAAGGACCCGCACGAATTGACTGAAATCGGCTGACCCTTACCTAAGGGACCAGTGACATTCGAGACAGCCTTTAATTTGTCAAGAGGTCCTGAATTGCCTATTGGTTTCTTTGGTTCTCCGCCTCGCTTGACTACAAGGACTATCACTCGAGGCAATTTGTACAGACCGCGGGCCAAAGAAACAAACCGACACAAGGGTCTGCCGGGGATCGAGGGCAAAAACCAAAAGGACAGTTCGATAAAATGGCATCAGTGGGGGAATGGGTGTTACTTTCAGAAACAAGTTTCTTGTGGTCATTCACTTGTCTTTTAAAAGCTAACTTGAAGCCAGCTGTGGCCTCCTCTGTCTACGGCTGCGCCCTAATTAAATTAACTAACAGTCAGGAGAGTGGGAGGTTAAAAGATGAACAGCGTCTATATTGGTGTGTTTAGGCTTAAATGGACTGTCTTGGTGGAAAACGATGGAGAACAACTGCCTAAAATGGTTGCGCTGCCATGCCAAAATCACTTCAAGTAAGCCTCATTTTACTTAAAAGGTTATAAAACAGAGTTAAAACGTTCTAAAGTGTCCCTTTTATTAAGGTGAAATGTGTCACATCGAGTCTGGGGGTAGCATGAAGATGTATGTGACACATCATGTGGTCTAATACTGTTCACCGTTCACATCTGATTCAACCACTTTTACATGTAATCAAATCGGATTCCAACCGGTTACGCTCCATTACCAGAATACGGCCAAAATACATGCCTTTCTCTTTTAAAATGGAACTAGTTTCTAGGTTTCAAAGTGAATTTACCGCGTATCTTCCTCAAACTATCTATATCAATCGGGTGGGAATCTTGTGAAAGAATCTCATCAAAGTAATAGCAACAAACAATCAATCAAGTCAACTGATGCACCTTTTAAAGTCGGACGCAATAAATATGTAAATGTCGGTGGCATTTATCAAAGAATGAGCTGGGTCGGCACAAATTTACTTAGTTTCGACGGTGTGTAGAAACAGTGTTGGATGTACTAGATTAATGACTGCTTATACACGGGCTGTGTTATTGGTATATTGGAGACCGTTTGGCATCCAGGTACAAGCTCCTGGGTCTCGCCTGAGATTGGACTGAGATTTTCAAATTCCATCAAGGCAGATTGAAGGATTAGAAAGGTTTCAAAACAAAATAAATCTTGTTGCTCGGTATTTATTTTTTATGTGATAGATGGGAAGACAGCCACAATGTGACACTATCAATAATTGCTAGGGATTATGGGATACTCGTCTGCAGGGCGATGGAATTAGTGAGGGCTCAGGCCACTTCCAATTAAGGCTATCATCAAGAAAAATGTGATTTAATGGACTTGTGTTGATAATTAGAAACAATTAATCAGCACACCTTGGCCATGACTACATATAGCAGGTGAATGCTGGCGAGATGGGCCTGATCCAAGCCTGCTCAGCACACGTATCTGCCTAATTGGAAGCGATAAACACATTTATAACTGTAACTTATAACATCAGCTTCCAAACCTTTTGTGGTCAGTCACTTTATTTGTGATGCGCATCAAACAAAGGGGTTTCCCTCACTGTGTGGGCTAAAGGTGGTTACTCGGGTTAGAGAGGTCAGCTTCTTCATGGGGTAGGTTATGTACGAAGAATGCGTTTCCATCGACTTGTATTATCAATGGACACTGAACAAGCCTTTTGTCTACAAAAAGCTCGTCAAACTGGCGTGAGAGTAAGTAAGCGCTATCAGATAAAGGAAACAAATATGCGATATACTGGAAGAAAAACGTGCTTGTGACCATGCTGATATTCTGATGTACCACTGAGTCAAAGACGCGTCTAAGAAAGGTCCCCACCGTCTTTGTACGCTGAATAAAAGAACATGTGTTTCCGAATCACATTCTTGGACTACAGCATTTTTACAATTACATTTAAATGCATGGGCATGTTTTTTTGTGAAAGAAGCGAGTTGGTTCTTTCTTGGACCACAATTGATCTGACAATCAGAGTAATTTGGCGCTAGAGGCTGAGGGAGTGTTGATTACCACATGGCCTGTGCTGGGAGTGCCACGAGGAACCCCCTCCCAATCAGGGTAATGGCGAGGCTAATCAAGCCTATCGCCAATCAACACAACGCTGACCAGAATATCTTAGCATTCTGCTACCAACTTCTCACACTAACTTTTTCTCAGACTTGTGATGATTTTCGATACGTCGGCCCGCCGTGAAGAGGCCACGTTTAGTGCTTTAGAATAGCGCGTGATCAAGCTAAGCTTCTTCAATCTAACTCCATTCGTTGGCATTATAGTCTCTGTTATAATCTCACGTGGAATATTGCCTCCTTAGACCGGTGAATAATAATCTAATTGACATTCATATTTCTAAGAAACAATTTCCCGTTTTCATATGAGTTGGTGAGTAGCTTGTAGTCTGTCTGACTCCCCACCCCACGATGAACACTATAACACGTTAATCAAGTTGCATTACCATATTCTTTCTGATGTCAATCTCCAGTAATATCTTGATAAACCCTGATGCATCTTGATAATTTCAGCTTCTTTTCATCTGGCATGTGCCATAATTAGTACACCCAATTTCGCCATCTCGCTGTCGATCCCTAAATCTCTCGCGGGCGGGAGCGTGGAAAACTGACGACAAAAAGAGCACGCGGTCCCATCTCCCTCCCATCCATCATCACCAGTGATTATCTGCTGAGTGTCAGAATGAATGACATGACAAAATACACAAATTCATAAACACCTCGCCCAAAAAGATGGAGAGAGCTCTGCACACCAGCAAGGTCCTGATCACCTGCTACAGATCCCATTAGGGGCCTGGGCTTGTAGGGGAGGATGGATGACCTGGCCCTGTGTCAAAAACACTCCCGGCTACACATTTCACTCTATTTCCCTGCTCCGAGTCGAACAAAACGGAGAGAACTCTCAAATTTAAAGTATGCTTCATATGTCAACCCGAAAATGTGGACGCTGAGGCATCTCAGCTATACTTGATAGAGACTCAAAACATCTTTAGCTCGCGAAGAGGTTAAAGAAAGAACCTGGTTGTCAAGTATAGATGGATGATGATTACATTTTTCCTTCCAAGGCCACTGACAATACAGCTGCAGCTTTGCAATTACTTAGTTTGGGGCGACTCGCAACCAGCGTTCGGTGGCAATGGTTTATCACCGCACAATTATATTGATATTGCAAATGTAGTTATTGAATCAGTTCCTCATTTCCCGCACCGTAATTGTTTATGGATAATTATGATAATATTCCTGTGTTCCTTTGGGCGAGTGATGCTACCTGAATATTAATGAAGGGTTTTCAAGAGCTACAAGACTTTTCATTCTGTAATCGAGGGACCTTGTCTGGGAACACTGTAAATCATTAATACCTTGGACATTAATTTGTCATCCAATTTATGAATGGTTTTCCTACAGGATTTCTGCTTGAATTAGTTATGATATGATACTCATTTGAATGGCATAAATAATCAACGGAGCATCATCGAGAATTAACCAGAATAATCTCTTGTTCATATCTGTGATGAAACACTCGGCTAAAACACTGACCACAAACTTGTTAATCTGGAACGAGATGCTCTCAATCCAATTCCATCAAATTGAGAATCACTGAAACCCTACGAGTCGAGCTATTTACTTGAGAGGTTTCTTTATAAATAGGATAGCCAGGAGATAATATCAGTGGAGGAAATGCTTACCGAATGGAGCAGCTTGTGACCTTTCGAAAGCCACTCATCGTTCCCTCATGTCAGAAAAATATTCAGTTAAATTCTCTCCCCTCCAGTAATCAAACAATCAGCAAACCTCAATTAGTACAACTACATTAGTGGCATCCAAAAGTGTGAAAGGCCACATTATAAATTTGGTATGAAGATTGTCAGAACATTACCCTGAGACCAGACATAAGCGCATCTGGTAAGTTCAATTCTATTTGTATGATGCTCGGTTGTGCAATCTCATTGCCAAAAAATTGCTTGTAAATTGCCGGGAAACCCTGTATGGGAGCATATTGTGGATTCATGGACTGGGACAAGGAGTGGGTCTTAATAAGAGACATAATTGAATTTAAAGAGACCTTTTATTATTCTATTAGCAGGCAATTTATTCTGTATGCAGCTATCTATATGTAAAGGTGCCATGTAAGGTGTTGCTGGAAGATGAATTTCCCCTGGGCTATTACCCAGTGAGTTGGGCAACACAAGACGGTTGAAAGAGTGCAACAAAAACACCGCTTGCATGGCAAAAGAACTGCTACTGGCAACACTGACCTCCTTCAACAAAGTGCTCCCCCGAAAGCAGTTCAACAGGAATTCAATTGAATTTATACAAGGACATCAGGCGGGCAAGGTTAGTTGATACATGTCTCAAGACCGATGGCAAAATTACTTCTGATTTAGGTCACCCTCGGGCATTGCTCATCAGATGGCAGCCGAACACATATCATGCCCATAAAGCTGGCAAATTCAAAAGATTCATCAACCTCATCTTAACGGAATGAGGCAGACTAGACTTTATCAAGTGAGCTTCTTACGTTCATTGATTTTGTTGGCAAATATTTTGACTTATTAGCTCCATTTACTGAATTTGACTCCGGTTAAGCAGCACTCTGGCTGAAAATTGATTTGTTCTCTTGCCTAGAAGAAATCCATTAGGGCCATATTTAGGAGTGGTGGAATGACTAGATCAATGGTGAATAATTGCAGAAGATAGCCGCAAAAGGAGGAAAATATTTGGTGGACAATATAGTAAACTTTGATATCACCGGAGCGAAATGACGGGTGGTGCAGTAGCTAGAAACAACAATTATCTTGATGTGCAACAGGAAGCCCTCGGAGCTAAAGTGCACATCCATCATGTAAGGGCCTGACCAAATGGCCATTCACTTCCCTTTTGTATCCTTTCCAATATCTATGTCATCAAATATTTCAAAAGCTCAACTCTTGAGGCGGCAAATCTATCGGCTGAGGAACGAAAGCTGTGTTTCATGGATTAGCCCGGAGCTGGTTGTCGGCCAATTTTCGTGCAAACACCAAAGAGACTCTATTTTGACTTGTCGGGCCAGTTGAGTAATCAGCCCATAACTATGGCTGCAGCTGAGCACATAGATTAAGTCACACCCCCAACACACTACGTCAGTGAAAACTGCGGCTCGGCTGGCTCAGGTCACAGAATTAGCCATGTCATAGTGGCATGGCACTGCCAGATTGAACAATTGCTGGTTCGCTTCCCGCCACATGGACAGACATGGCAGGAGTCCAAAGGCTTTCGCTTCTATTTACTCACGCTGCTCGGTGTTGCTCAAATTAAATCATGTCGGCTGCTGATCAGTCTTAAACTTCTCCCTGTGTCTCAGCGCTGTCCATACTGCCAACAGCCATCAGTGGACCGCGCTCTCTGATCTTCACAGCCTCCTCCCGTATCTAAGGAGGGCCGCGGGTGGTTAACAATGACGACCCGAGCCGGCAAGTCGTGTAAAATTCATACAGGAACTGACCGCTCGCTCAAGATTGTGATGGAAGCGGGAGAAGAGAAGTTGCCCCAATTGAAAACAATTCCCCGTTGTCAAATCAGGAAACAGTGAGTTATCACACCAGGCTATTCGAGCCCACGCTTCTTCCCTCTATCTCGCCGCTCTCCATCAATAATGCAAATTTTCATCCTCCAATTGTTATAAATGGAGTTCTAATGCACATTTTTTCTTCCGGTCAGCTTGGAAGATACATTTACTTGTGGTCAAGTATCGCTTAGAGTGGAGGGGTGCCTGAATACAGAATGTGATTGAGGGTACTGTCCATTGCCAGCCTTAATAGGACACTACTGCTCAGACACAAATGATTAGGAACAACAAGGCTCTTGCATCTGACCTAGAATGAAAAATAATACTGCTCAAATTAAATATTGCAGGCGATATTTGTGTCTGAGAGTTGGTAGCGTTGGGAGGATTTATCAAATCCGGCTTGAGAAAATAATAACAGACAAATAGAAGTTAGCGGCAATCATCACCTCCGCGCTATCGTTAATGACCAACATAAATCCTTGTTTCTGGCTGTCATCGCCGAGTGGCCCTCCTGACTCCTCCTGACTCC
>JAXGGS010666565.1:59494-85584 GCA_035585475.1 Armandia brevis
CCTCAAGATAAACAGACAAAAGTTTACGTGATCCTAAGATAACTAGCTTAGTTATTGACACTGTCGTCTAACGTTACACACAGACCACTCGTACTTTCATTTTAAACTAATTTGTTGCGACACGGAAAAATCACACATTTAAACAGAAGGGAAAAATCATCGATCAAACCCTTGCACAAACAAATAAATTAAAGGCAGTCAGAATAAATTCATCTTTGATGGGGCCCGTTTAGTACTTCACCAATGGCTTGCATGCTGGATATTACGTACATAAAACCAAAGCTATAAAACAGTTCATAAGAGCCTAATCTTTTGATTGCAGTGTTGAATAAAGGACAAGTACTCACCGATTATTACCGCTTGATGAACAAACATGGAGGCTTCGTTTGGATACAGACCTGTGCGACAGTCATCTGCAATGCAAAAAATGCCGAAGAGCAAAATATAATTGCAATAAATTATGTACTCAGGTAAGCAAATTGACTCTACACCGACTACTTTCAAAGGATTACAAACTCTAGACTCATCAAGTTTACGACACAATTTGTAATGTTTTCCGTCAACTTGACGCGGATCTCTCCGCGCTATTAGTTTGATGGCCGTGAATTTGTATACGGCCTAGTAGCTTCTTTTGATGTATGATTAAAATTTATTTCGTCCATTTGCATCTTAACGACCAAGACGCACATTAGAAATACTGCAAGTAACTTAAGTACCGTTATTTCTTACAGTGGTATAGAGTATGGTGGTTGTGTCATGGATATGAACCAGTATAAACTGATGACCAAAATGGAACCTGATCAAAGTGATCAATCAGAAAATGAAAATGGATCAGAAAAAGGTAAGAAATACATGCATACTTCGGACAAAGGTAGAGGCAGGTAAAAATAAAAACTGTCGACAATTCAGTGTCACGAGCACGATCTTGTTTGGTAAATGAATTGTATCTCAGTATTTATTCAAGACTGTTATAAGGTAGGGTTTAAAATTACTAATTAAACTGGTGTTGCATTATGCTGATATTGAAGTAAGATTGCGGTGAAATACTCATTTACAAGTAATAACCACAATCAATTGTTTCTGTCAGATGATAAACATGATCAGGATAGGAAAAGCCCGGGTCACCATGGCGACAGAGATGACTTGCAGCAGACTCACAGAAGAAAACGGCGTCACTCCTCTAGTCATGACGACACGTCATCTGGTAACCATGATATTATAGCGGTGGAATCACGCTCCCCGTCAGACGAGTTTGATCGTCTGCTTGGGCACGCACCAGGGGGCACGTTCAACGGTGATGTGTACTGTGATGACAAGTACTCGGACAAAAATAAAACAGACATTAACAAAAACTCCCGCAGAAAATGCGAGAAGCCGAGGAAGATGCCGAGGAGGAAGTCTGAGTCAGACGGGGAGAGGCCGGAGGCCGCAGGGGAGAGCCACGAGATGGACGCCGTCAACACCGACAGCCGAGACGGGTGCCACGTCCGTGAGAACGGGCTAGGAGGAGGTAGCAACCGCCCGGGCAGTGTGCACTCAAACATCACCCCCACCAGCCCGCTGGACGTCAGTGGGAAGCTGCGCTCTCCCGTGCCCGAGGATCTCTCCATCCCCCGGGTGTGTCACAGCCCCCTTACAACGACACAGTCGCCCCAGAGCCACAGGACCCTCACCCCCGTAGCCAACCCCTCCAGCAGCTTGGAGAACGGCCGAGACAACTGGGTGACCAACACGAGCGCGGCATCGGACAGTCCTGTCGATCCTGCCGCCACCGGCAGCTCTGTGCTTGACCTGGAGAAGGCTATGAACAAGCACCTGCCCACCTTACCCAGTGAGAGCGAACACCTGAGAGCCGGGCTTGTGTCTGAGTACGGCCAATCGATGCTCAGCTTCCAGCACAAGCACAACTCGACCATCAAGTGGATCGGCTCTCAACACTCGCCCTCAGCCGACCAACTGCCGGCGACAAACTTTCTGAAATCTCTCTACGCCAACAGGGAATCAGTCATCAGAACTAACATACACAACCCCCGTCCTCAATACTACACAGGAGATATGCAAAACAGTCTACTGACGCCCCCAGGGGTCACCACCGACCCATACAAAGACTCTTATGGCACACCCCAGATAAGCCAGTCAAAGACACCCCCCTCGAGCATGCCGTACAGCCTGATGGGCTACTCCTCCAGCCCCATCAGCGTCTCCATGGCACCTAACATGGTCGAGTCTTACGCCATGACTCCCCCTTCGTCAGTATCACCCCAGGAGAAGTACTCCTCACCATTCGTCGAGCAGCTGCACGGTGACACAGCTATGAGACAGTATGAAAGTTCGCTGACCATGCCGATTAAACCCCAGGCTTACCCCCTTCCTGCACACTCTAACTCTCACATGTCGGCGTATGAACGTTCGGCCGCCGCCGCTGCCGCCCAGTACCCGGGGGCTGGCTACTACGGCGCCACCAGCGGGTTCCCCACCTACAACCACGCTTCTAGCCCCGCTCCAGCCCACTACAGAGACGCAACAAAAACCAGCAACACGTGGTAGCTTGTAGATTAATAAATGCTTATATAACCATGTATTAATGAAGTATGAAATCGTCGTGAAATAAATATCCCATGCCGCACTCGGCTATATTTCAGGTCAGACAAAGAGTGTATGCAACAATTCATATGTTAATTACATGCTTATGTTCAATATAACGATATGGAAGAAACCACGTAGATGTCATGCTACATGTGTCTATAATCGCAAAAAATACACGTTTTATCGTCATCAAGGCTTGACTATATGAGAATATCAAAGGTAATTAGGGTGAATGGGGTAAACTACACAAGCTTGTGATTTATATTGTCTATTACTGTACAGGTGTGAGGATATTTATTTTGTATATATTTATAATATCCTCGAGTTCTATCATACAACTATTACAGTATGCTTTTCAAGTAATACAAATAGGAGTTCATAATACTGTGAGGTGTAAACTTTTTCGATTACATCAAGGATTCGCTTTGGTGATCGCTAGATCTCCAGCACATGTAGTAAAAATTAAAAATAATAGTAATCGCACAATATGCCTACATATACTAAGGAGGAAAAGCATATTCATTGTATATAATTATGTAAGCTTCTTCCTAAAATGGGGATTTTTTTCTGTAGTAAATATCCAAAGATGGTTTAGGCTTGTCAAGCAAGATAGCATGCTTAATATACAACGGTACAATGTGTATGTTAGTATATAAAGTGATCAGTGATAGGAAAAATTGGTACATTCATTTTTGTGTCAGTATAAACATGTGTGTGTTCAAGAGGTAGGCGATTGGGCGGAATTGTTCAATCAGTGGGTTTTGGAGGGAAAGAACTGAGCGAGTGAGACTGCACAGGCTATGTCTGCTGAATGTTCTGTGATGTTTTTGTAGTCAATGTGTCGAGTGGACTGATAATGTTCTCTGTAAATCCACGATGGGTCATGTCCAACTTATCAATCGGTAGTTAACTGTAACCCTTTAATATATAATTATATACATATACATCAAACTTTTTATCCTTAACCCATTTCCTACCTCATACACATTTAAATGAAGATTACACTGAATAGCGATGACAGAAGTTTCTTGGGTAGTGCAGTTTTCGAGATGAGAATGATGAATGATATTGTGTTCGCCGTAGGTGTTGACTATCTAGATGTATACCATAGTGTTTGATTTTATGGTTAATTCTGTTGCGACATTCCAGTTGTGAAGTGCCATTCCCCAGCTTCAAATCTATCTCCGTAGCTTGCCATGCTTAAAGCACTAAATCTTAAAAAATATTCTTCATCAACTGATATTTATTTGCTTCTGATGCTTCCTCCTAAATTTAAAGAGACCGGTATGTATCCTTCTGAATATAGCTAGGTCGGCGTAAATATATATATATATGTACTAAGCTTAAATATGAGGTGAACGTAAGACATTGAAAGGACGCGTTTTTCGGTGGTAGGCCCTAGTAAAAGATCAACTAAATCACCGATGCATGATTTTAAGTGTTTTTGCATCATCTTGAAGCAGAATTGTTAAACACTGTTGCAAGGAATATCGTGTCATGTTCAAGCTAAACCATATTCTGTTAACTTTAGGGCATCGTGTTCTATAGGTGTGTCGTTCTGATTTTAGAATGACAAATCAGCAGTAGGGGTTTTCTGATTATGTGACATGAAAAATTGTTCAAAATGTTACTGCCATAGCATCATAATGGTTGTATATAAAAACTATAGTAGTAAACAATGTATACATAATGTAGATGATAAGCAGATTTAAGACAAGGGATATTGTACGAAAACATACTTGCAATTGTTAATTTGCTGTCTATTCTGTGCATGGTGATTCGTGAAGTACTTAATTGGAGTGTCTTTTCCACATCCCTGTTCACCTGTGTCGTTGCTTGTAATTGCTTTCTGAAACTATAAACACAAATAACAAGCTATTTATTTGTTAACATAAAATAACCGTGGGCTACAAATCAAATCGGTACTTGGAGTCCAGACTTATCGAGCAAATATCAAGGCAGACTGTAAATTAGATTTGGAAAAACAACTATTTATTATTTAAACTCTAATCACCTGATCACGCTCTGTATTGAAGCTTTATGACCCGACATCTGAAATTACCAAGATTTGTGTATAAGTATTTAGGATACAATAAATTAATAAATTCCCGGCGAAGATTTCTTAACCTACTTAAGGATTTATGAAGTATATCTTGTAATAGCTTGGGTCTGCATTTTCGACAATCTTAAAGGAATTTAAATGTCTATAAAGCATCGGAAGTCTTAAATATTTACTGTGTATGACGTACATGTAGCTAAAATTAAAGAATGCATTTTGCATCATTAACAGTTATCTGCACAGAAGGTGTACCTTCCATTCTGGTTTATATCCCTATGTGAAATGTATTCAGCATCGTAATGAAATACATGTATGCGTATAATATCAAGTTTGGAATAAATGTTTTCATAATCAGAAGTTTGGTGGTTTTCTATATCACAGAAGCCCAAATTGCAAGCTATCAATTTGTGATGAATGGGCAGGTACGTGGTGCTCTTATCAAAGCAGGTGCCTGAAAAATCCAGCACTACTCATGGATTCTCCCTGTAGCTATAGGGAGCTCTCGTCACAGGACTGCCATCTGTGGATTAAAATTGTGCACATTGTCTAATAAATACGATATTTGACAGTAGCTTGCTTTAGACACTTTTCAAAATGTTTTCAAAATAAACCGAAGAATAAACGCCTGGACTGGAGAAAATGTATATTGACTAAGAATAATGGATTCGCGCTCAATTACCTGTAACTATTAGCAACAGTAGATTCAATCGCTGTTAAAAATATTATGGAATCTGACGCTCTTCAATATATTATCTGAGATTAAGATTACTTGTTTATTAAGATAAGTGTTAACAAATTACAAGAAGTGGAATTCAAATCTGATGTGTATTGGTTAGTACAGTTTTTAATACAAAAGGTTAGTGGTCAAAGCTGCTACGATACAATAGTCGGATAATATCACGGACGTACTGAACACGGTCGCTTAAGTGCGGAATACAATTTCATTTAAACTTTTACAAGTATTTTGTACCTTCTCGGATACTTAATTTGGCAAGAATGCCCTCATTCTCTGTGATAAAAGATTTCACAGCATTTTTGTTTTGTTTGGAATACTGCCTCAGAGCCCAACCGATAGCTTTTTGGATGAAAAACTCTTTCTCATGGCAACACTGAACACAATACCTGAAGATACCACGTTATGCCATAAATAAACATTCAAAATGAATATGTAACTTTCCAATATCTGAAATATTAGCAACGTGTTGGATTAATAAGACTTTACCGAAACAGTCTCTCTTTGTCTGTGTTTTTCTTGTACATCAGTTGGTGCAGGATGGCGGTTCTCCGTAACCACATATTATCATCTAAGATCCACATGTCCATTATCGGATTCAACTGATCTGGATATTTGCTAACAAAGTGTCCAACAACTGAAACAAATCAGAATGAGATCTCAAAGATTGATACCTCCAAAGAATGAAGTATTCAAAAATGTGTATATATAACAGAGCACATGCTACTTCGAAGTAGTATAAAGCGAATGGAACCGTTTGTTGCCAGCATGTCCACGGTGTCCCACCAACTCTTGCTAGTAAGGAGGCCACGAATACATTGCAGTGATTTGTCACACGTTTCCTCATTACTACTAAGGATATCTCGATATTTCCTGGCAAAATCGATGGCAAAACCCTGGAACTCTCTCTCGTCCTCTTCCCATAGAGCTTGTAAAAAGCCACATATTTGAGGTGCGTTCCATTTGGGCAGTAACGAGGAAAACTGGCATTTCAATACATAAAGATAAATACATTGATACGTAACTATTTCAATACATAAAGATAAGTAAACAAATAATCATGTATATATTGCCTGATGTAAATGAGTAAATATTGAATAATATATTGCTGCTCCTTATGATATCAGTTTTCGATTTGTCACACCGACAGTACTACAGTTACTCGTAGTAGTCTTGACAATAAAACAGAATCAAGTTTATTTTATTGATATCCTAAACTATTTTCTTTAAATATTTGCGTTCGGTCAAGGCAAGTTTGTACCGTCCATAAGTATTATTTGTCCCTATAATATTATATTCTTTCTAATTATTCATGCTAAATCTGAATTAAACTGAATATTGATCGCGACGGGGGTGTCTATATAACGGTACAATTGTGCACATGCAATTCTTATATATGTGGACGACGACTGAGAGGAAGGGTAGAACTTGGGGGTTTATATAGGCACAGCCAGGTATGTTAATTTTGTATAAATGTAGGCCTATTTCTATAACATTATTAATGGAACTTACTCTCTTATCCGCATCTCTTCTTGTTGGGGACTTGATACCGAAAAACTCAAACTGATCTCTCAGGTAGGACTTCATAGATATTGCATCTTTTTTATTTGAAACAGATTCATATTCTTTTCGTAAGTCCTGAATATAGGTAGAAAAACTGTTTTCCGGAGTGGCAGTCGTGGTTGCAGCTTGAGTGGAAGAATGTTGTTTCGGTCTCCTTGCCTTGGGCATCTGTGGAAAACACAAACAGAATATGCCCTATATTCGTTTCGGAAGTCTTTAATGTACGGATGCTGGTGGAAAACCAGACTGAGTTTAGTGTTGTTAGAATACTCCTATATGAGGGAGGGGGACGGCTCTGGTGTTAGAGGTTAAACGCCGGGGTCCAAGTTTATAGCAAATCTTAATAAATTTCACTAATCGCAATCAAATAAACTGTCTATGCAACAACGTACACATTCAAACAATATGCATGTATTCGGGAGTCGGATATTATAATTATTATGAATCCTTAGATTACATCGTATCAATACAGTTGATAACTACACAACATAGCCTAAATGCAGTATGGAAAGATAGGCCATGTTCATTTTGAACAGTGCAGCAAAAATATCATGCAAATGTACCTTGAAAATATAATGGGTCGATCATACATTACATGCCTTGTGAATCAGGGCGCTCTGTAGACAAAACTGGAACTGGAATTTAATAATGCCAGACTTGAATTTTGGAGAAAACATGAAATTGAATTACAGAAGCTGCAGGAATTGTGAAGATACGATGAGAGTGCACATTCGTACTTGAAAACTGTGTCAAAGGTCATGTCAGGTTAAGAGATGCAGGATCCAATCATCGCTCACATTTTGCTCACATGACCGTGGGAGAGGCAGGTTTGTAAGAAACTTTTTCCATTCACCAAGTTAATTGTCGCTAGTAACTTCTCACTTTTGCATTTTAAGGGCGTATTTTAGTAGACGTTGTGCTCTGGTAACTTAAGAATGTTGAGGTCCACGCAGGAACTTCACTCTTAAGAAGCTAAACCAGATATCAGAATTTCTTTGTGCTCGGAAAAGTTAGCGGTTCTGTGCTCCGACTTCCAAGTGTGTTACTCACCGCACACAGTGAATGTGCTGAATTAGATTGGCACCAGAGGATTTGGCACCGGTGGTAGGCATCCTAGGACTCGCATTGGGATGCTTAATGAAACTGACTGTTAAGCTCGACGCTCCTTAATATGTATCTTTATTGATACGTAACTATTAGTAATATTGAGTTACTTTGAGCCGTAATGTAACATGTTTATTATAAATTGTGATACTTTTACACTCATAAATATACTGTACAAGGGTTCTCTAGTTTGGTATTGCCATTCACATCCTGAGTTCACATCATTTTTAGACCATGTGACCAATCCCACTTCGGTGCACTCCTTCGTGCAATGTACATTTGATATAGACCCTCTCTATACGCGGCAGTTTATAATAATTCGCTCTTTATACATATTATTATATCGCATGACCCCTCAATTTGGTTTTCTACCCCCTCCACTCTCGTTATAAAACGGGTCCAGTGTACCGAAATTCTCCCACATCATCACCACCAACTCCGCCCCCTGACTTCAATAAACGCTTCAATAAACGGCCAGACCTGTTCCAGTCAGCAGCGTTACAGAATCAATCAATATGCTATTGATGATTATGATGTAATTTATACGAGACTTAAGCATTTCATACATCAAGATATGTTGGAATATCGTGTTTTATTGAGATATTATGTTCGTAATGAAATCTCTTATCCTCGTGCTTTTATTATAATATAAATCTGGAGTCACGGTAATCTTTAGGATATTTCCACACTCTCCACATCATCTAAATCTCTAGATTTTGAAGACCTATATGCCTTAAGGTAATTGACCATTCGCCGACCATCAAATGTCTCGACCTTAGATTATGCATGTCAGAACGGCTGTGATGCGCCATATAGATGATCGTTGCGTAATATTAGCTATTCTTGAAAGCAACTTTGTTCCTTGCACAGCAGACTTGCGTTCGATAACTGGTGATTTAGGAGCCTTTCTG
Organism: Armandia brevis; assembly: GCA_035585475.1. Classification (NCBI taxonomy): domain Eukaryota; kingdom Metazoa; phylum Annelida; class Polychaeta; family Opheliidae; genus Armandia; species Armandia brevis. The sequence continues at coordinate 68,451 of JAXGGS010666565.1, forward strand.
TTATCGGGGGAGGAATGCCTGTGTTTCTTGCGCTCCCCAGTACAAATAGACTTCCTTCCTAGTTTACTGAGAATGTATGCAGGCAGAGATAACCACAGATTCTGTCATGTCTGCGTTAGACGAGACATAAACACAAGCACTTCCTATCACTTGTTACTGATGTGATTATCTTTATATTTATATTTATGTTTATATCAACACGTGGGACTGGTGGCGCTCACAAACAAATGCCGTTCGTCACTTATTAAACTCAATTTGATGTTGCTGCATTTACATTTACAAATATGTATATGAATTCTGAAGTTATTCGTGATGTTCAACAGATGGTGAGATTTGCGCTATCCTCTAAGACACAATATATGAAATGCATATTGCGGTTTGATAAACAAATCCTAGCGGGGTGGCTCGCATATCGGTTAATATATTGACAGAGAAGCATTCGTTAGATTATAGGGATGTGATTGCAAACTATCATTTGGTTAATCAATCATTCTTTCCGACATACCGATGATTATGGGTGTTGAGTAAATATTGAATGACAGAGGCTGAGCTTACCGTGCTTATGACCTACGGTGGCTTAAAATGCCGCTGTCCACCCACGTCACTGGGGTGGATAGAATTAACATACAATGTTCATTTTGTACCTGGACCCCAATAATAAACCCAAGCCTATTTTTTATTTATGATGTGAGCCATCTGACCACTACCTGACATACTGCTGGGGCTCTAGATACTTCTCGTCTTGGCCTATCAAGTGCAAAGTCGATACGCTGCTTTTGTGCCGAGATAAACCCCGTATTAGTAAAAACTTGAACAATCATTCTTCTCCCACGTGTAGACTAATTCTTTGTAGGCCGGCCGGTGAAACCTCAAAACCGTCCAGTACAGTAATAAATGACTTTACACGTTGAACGTAAAACATTTGGTTGTCCCGAACCGGTCCCGAACAGGTACGTGTGTAGGCCCAGCCGTGGTGTCTTAAATACCACCTGAGCCAAGTAAACCGCAACTGTGGTATTTCGAAATGCCATTACCATGACTGCGTGTCCGGTGTATGCCCCTTGGAAAAGTTTGTCATTATTACCGTGCGTATCAAACCCAGGTTATCTCGTTATACTTCTATGATTTATTCACTGCAGTTTGCCAACAAAAGAGGACCGGCTCAGCTTAGTGTGGCGTACCTCACACCATTACCTCATACCCGTAAGCCGGTGAGCTGGCTTAACCACTGACTGACTACCGAGAAATAATTTTCCTCTGACGAATATTGTCTTCAGTATTTCTGCTGTCTAGACGAGGCCACCACGTGCTACTAGGTGAGATAAGGATTGCATGTTTCACACCGTTTGTCTGATATTCGGATCCGTGTTAGCTAAATCTCAGACCAGACGGGATGAGGGGATTATCATCTCTGATCGAGAACATTATCTACCTAACTTCGTTCGCCCCTGACTATCGCATTTCTATTATCTGAAGTCGTTTAGTATTCCCATCATATATCTACTTTGCTGTGGATGATGAATTGGGAGCACATACCGGTAGTAAGTTTAGCGGATTGATACCAGTATTCTTGTGGTTCTGGGTATCATGTAGCCAAGGAACCCATATGGCCGGCTGTAGCAGAGCGGCTCTTTTCAATTACGTGGTGCATATAAATCTTAGATCGAACAGTAGAAACGCATGACCTCACGCATGTCTAAAGCCAGTGAAACTTGCAAAAATTCACGACTCCACAAGTTGTAGTATTTAGGCCGACATGCTATCTACATGTATAATATTCGGTGTAATGTCATAATCGATTTTACAAAAAACATCTTTTATTGACATCGGTTTATCCTAGATGAATTGTGCTAACATTTATTTTCACGCACACCAGATGGAACGTATATTATTTACGATTCATTGAGTATCAGAAAAATAATCGAAGATGCATATTAAAGTGCGTACTTTTGAACATTCTTTGATACGACAGTGCCATGGCATCACCCATGAGTTACTATGAGGTATGATGAGTAATCGATTGCGATCTGAATCTAATTTTTTCTATTTCCCCCGATGACGGAGTTTACCGCACATCACGCTGAACATGCATGCTCATATTCATTGCCGCGCTTATCGATAGTGAAGTTGCGGGGTTATCTATGGGAACGTTATTATAAGCCTTGGACGATACTAGACAATAGGCAAGTTTACCTCCCAGTCATGTACACGTCTAGACGACATTTACTAGCTCAGTTTATCGGTGGGAGTATATATCATCTGATTGATTATTACTCGCTGTGAGACACCCACCTGAAGATTTGCGCGGCTATAACTTTTTCACGTATGTATATCCGTGTTAAGTGTTCGCAAGTTTTCCCTTTATATGCACATACGAAGAATTAATCTTTATAGGACTAAGCTCCTTTAAGAAGTTTTGCATTATTGACATCCTTTCGGATTTGTGTCTTAAAACAGGTAGATGTGTCGCATTGTTGCAGAGCTAGAAAAGTTTTGTAATGTTTAATCAAGCTCTCATATGTGTATATATTTGATATGTACAGCCTTTACGATTGCAGCACAATTTTCCCACTTCCACCTTTAAGACACATACACAGTATGCAAAAGTTTTAAAGTAACGAACCTCGCGTTTTATCAGTATATGCGTTTATAGGTTATTCTAAGATAGCAGGTGATCTTCGTACTTCCGTGATGGATCAATACGTTTACTATTTATGTCGGCTTGCATGATTACACCTTAGCTTACCTATTCCTCTTAGGCAAGTTTGATATAAGCCTGTATTTTATATGAATGCACATACTCTATTAATAATTATGTACTTGTATTATTCGCTTTCATATGAATGATATTTATAATAGAAACCCTAACCTAGATTACCGGTTCGCTTATCACCAGTACGCCCACGTGGTTCACAAAAGTCATATTACATAGTTGATCGTTTGTGTTTTACCTATTGATTACAATGCTGGCCATTGCCTACTATCGAATGTTTTAATTTGGATTTTCTGACAATGTTTGTTTTCGTTCCAGATCACTCGCCTGAAGTGTGTCCAGTTTACATTACACATCATAGACGTCCGCATTGAACATACAAGATGGGCGGGTTTCTGTCAAAGTTTCGCGGTGGAGATAAGGTGAGGCATAGAATTTTAAATATCAGACAAGATGTAAACGTGTTGGATCTATTTTATTTAAAAAAATGTTTGAGGCATCAGACGTAGTATAACGATGCTTGGTGATAGTAGTAAACATGGGTTGGTTGTTCAAACTCATACATAGTTTTTTAAATAGCTCAAGTTCCATCCCACGTTCCCAGTGCTTCAAATCAAATTATTTAGAAAATTGTTAATGTGACAGAATAACAGCTCACTCACTTGTACTCTAATCAGACATGTTGGTGATTGATATACTGTTATTGCTGTTATTTTATTGGAGCGCCATGAGCTATTCAAGGAGCTTAAATTAAAAGTGACGTTTGTAGCGCTTATGCTTCTAATGTGCTCGCGTCAAACCGCTTTCGATAATCAATATAATTATGTATTCATTGCATGTGATTGATTGGCTAAAGGAAGAGCGCTTGCTTTATAACATAGTAATTAGCAGAGTTTTACTAATAAGCGAGACATATAGTCTATTGAAAACAAATTTAATAGGAAGTCTGTTAATAAATCATGCGGTGTCATGTGTAGTTAGCTGTATAATTAAAACGACATGTTTAATTGCGGCTAGATTGTTACTTATTCACATGTATACGTTGTAAGCAAGGTTAATTTGAAACGTGTTACACCCCCGGGCTGTCTCTATGAATGAATGTACGCATACATGTTAATGTGCCTGTGTGCTTTAGACGCCGTACGCTGGGGCCTCTGTCATAAGTGCTAGAGCTTCAGGCCAAGATTTCTGTCTTATTTTGGGGTATGTCATATTTACTTTTACATATTTTTTGTTATATATCAAAATGCATTGTAAAACAGCACTGGTTTGATGGTGTTAATATATTCAATGGATTTGACACGTTTTTAACCTGCGAAAAATTGTGTGATCTCTTGGGAAGAAGATTAAAGGGATAACTATAGGGGCAGATATTGTGTTAGTATTTAAACTGGACAGACTATCTTGTACTGCCTCAGGCGTGGTTAAAACTAATATATTTATAAGTACAATATATCACTTACCCAGATTAGAGGACGACAATGCACATAGTTGTTTGCAGACACTATATGTTTTATTCCATGCTCAACAATCTAACGTGATATGTTTACTTTAAAGGACGTTAACATGATGGAAACCTTTATATTAGACAATCGTCATATAAGGGTTTTATGATCCAACTACTCGAGATATTTGCCCTTCCCCTTACTCAGGTACACTATTGTGAGGAACGCGTTCAACTTTACTGTAAGTCTTAGAGTTGAGATCTTTGGCAGTGTATCCTAATAATTATTGTTTGTATCAATTAGGGCATTGACCGTAGCGATCCTACGCAATTTATATGATGAGGATCCTATGTGATTTTGTTGTTCACATATGTGACTGTGTTTTATTGTAGATTCAATGTCTACATTTAAGGACACATACGTTTTATCCAGGGTCGCCTGCAGATCGATTTAATCGACATTTCTTTCTGCCAGGCTAGACAGCCGTGTCTCATTATTATCACGTTGAGGAGAATGCTGATTGCAAATTGTTTCTTCTAGGCGCACCGGTATATGCCGGAATGTTATGCGACTGTATATATTCAATCTTTACACCGTTCATCGGAGTTAAACAAAGTTTGCACGAAGAGCTGATATATACATGTATGATGAATATTCTTGGCTCAAAAGATGCTGTAATGAGTCGATCAATATGTTTTATTAAACGCTTATTTTTGCGCCCCATATGAGACTCATTACACTGGAGAACCCCAGCGTTTTATTTGCCAGTCTCGCCTCACAACATTTGCTAGGGCCGGGTTGGCTTAATCAAGCCTCTAAGTTTCTAGCGCGCTCAATGTTGACTTATCTGACTCCTGGAGTCAGTCAATTCATCCCCGTTATCTTTCCATGAAGACGCGCATTCCACCAGTACCCAGAAGGCTCTGGTTTCTAAATAGATAAATATGTATCCTCGGCTTCCCGTCACGTTGGTTTTAAATTCACTCTGCTCGCTCTTGTTCGTAATAACAATATCTGTCGGCCAACCCACTAGGAACTGATATCCGCAATGATCAGATGACGAATTGTATTTATAGACCATCATCTACCCCCAGTTTACTTTGTTTCTAGCGAGCAGTCCTTGGAAACCCCAGCTGGCTGATATTTGAATCATGGATAATCGCCTGGTCCCTATAAGATTGTGTAGCTGGCAGTTCCCCCTTAGTTACAGATAGACTGAGGTCATTACACCTGGCGGGCGAGAACAACGTGCAGTTTCTGCAAATAGAAAGTTTCAGCTATGATGATTCAGGTTACTCCTTGGGTGATGAAAATGTGGGGCAACCCGGATGGCGTCCGCCGGTAGACCCCTGCCAACATTGTGTATTTCTAGGCAGTCCTTGACATATGGTTCATATCTGATCAGCCTAATTGACTGTCACTCCCGCATTTCAAGTTGAACTTCGTCGACATTATAAAGCCGCAATGCTATCGGTCATCCGTTTAGAAGTATCCATGGGGTTTACTTGACTTCTTGTGGTTCGTCTACTCGACAATAAAACGCGTAGGTCGACGGTCTTGGGTCTAGGTCACCGGTATACATACATATATTTATAAAGAGGCACATTCTTAGACGTGAAAAATAAGAAGTGCAGGTATCCAGTTTTTGTAGCCTTAGATTTACGCATTCGGGGATGTTAACAATAAGGGTGCTTGAGAAACTTGGAAGCTTCATTGGAGGTAATTAATCGGTATTTACTAGCCTGTCCTGACTCAGTTCATGCAAAAGTTACATACTGCGATGCTCACACTGCAAGTCGTATCATAGGTGACTGGTGAATCTGAAACATGAAATACATTACTGTGATTATACGTTTACACAATGAATGGGAAGACGGCACCATTTTCACAGTGGCAAAGCATGCAGGAACTTGAGTGCGCATTGATAACGCGGAGTAGAATTGGATTGCCTGTATCTTTACAAAACTTGGTATGTTAGAGCCTGCAGGTTATCAAAGATTGACATCATCATTTGTTTAAGTATACGATAGTTCGAAGAAGCCTGAGTAAGGAGCATATCTGTAGGAGATGCGCCTATATCAATGTTTACTCCCCGCAAAATATTCCCATAGATTTCTTAGTACGGTAGCTATTTGTAATTATTCCCGTGCATCAATCTTCAATCAGAATATCACACGTGACCAATGTGTGAAATTAACATTCTCGGTCAGTTTAGAAAATAAACAAAGACATTCTGTATATTTGCTACGGCCCCCTACTTCAATATCATGGACTCATCCCTGCGATTGTAGGAATCAAGGCGAGCTGGGTCTGGTAGATATTTGTCGCTACCAGCTTCACCCCCGGGCCGACACAAGTTGGCGTGTCTGACTCATCCCTGTTCTCCAATCATTCACCTTTAGTGATATCGTCGGTGCAGACGTTTCCGCGCATTCTTAGAGATTTAATCTGCTGAGCAGGAAATCCTATTATGTAAGTTGCTCTACAGTAATTATTTCTGTACGTTAGATATACACAGTTACTTTTTTAAGTAACCGAATGTAGAATGTAGATTATGTGAATGTTAATTGAAATTGAGTCTTACTGTTCCGATAAAACAGTTTTAACTGATCAGGTAAACGTAAGCGGAAAGATAACCAGGAGTACGTAAGATACGCCACATCATGTCATCAATTGTTATGATTCTTTCCTGTTGTGGTCAGATTGAGATTCTCTACTCTTCGCCCTTTCTATCACTAACGGTTCAAGGAAACGTTATTTTGCGCCCTTTGAAAACTGACATTATTGTCGTAATTTATGTCTGGAAGATAATTGTGTGATATCTTTTATAGATATGACCTACTTTATAATCGTATGATTGATGAGGCAGCGCGTTTCAGGGAGACCTGCCTAAACTAACTGCTTGCTCTAGCCATCTGAAGATAATTACACAGACTTATCACACAATCATTTTTTATTAATCATAAAAGATGGACATGTATTTCAAATGTTGCCATGGGTGTCTCTCAAGTTGTGGATGCAGACCACTGCAGACCACTGTGTCAAACTCCAGCTGCTCTGGTTTCACCAGAAGTTGGGACGAGTTCTCTGGCTCTCTATGCCTTACCATTGTCGGTTCTATTACTCTCTATATATACTGAAAAATAGCAAAATGTGACTGGTCTATAGGGCGAGCAAGTCCAAATAGTTACTGGCTCAAGGGGAGTAACTGTCCAGTATTGTCATTGTTGATCTCACAGTTGTGAATTTAAACTATTTGTAACTGTGAGTGCCAATTGTATAGGTACTCAGTAAGGGAATCTTAACACAGAGGAGCTACAGGGTCTACAGTATGTCACAGTGCATTATGTGTTAATCATTATGTGAATTGTCACGGTCGTGATAACTAAAGAAAACATTGAATGATCAATTGTGGTTAATATATATGACACTTATTCCAAATACTTTGGATCCTATATCCAATTCGTCTGCCATAAGATATGACCCTGAATATCATCTTATGTTTCCAGTTGATTTAATCATTGTCATATTGTAATTAAATATATTCCATACCTTTCAGAGTCACCATCGTTTATCATTACATATTCTGGCACTGAACTACAATTGCTCAGGTTAAACATTCACATCTTTTTATTCTAGGTTAATATCCGACTATCAGACACAAAAACTGAGCTAGTTGGTGTTGAATTAAGCATGAATAGTGTGAATGTGGTGTAGGTTTTTCTATGTCGAGACTAGTTTTGAATGCATCTGACTGAGAGAGTGATTGTAGGATGTTCCATGCATTGTAGTGTCATGAGTGCTCGTCAGTTGTGCAGTTTTGCCGCCGATCAGACATGTTTGAATGCCAGATCGGTAGACAGACTCGTGTTTGACTTGGCAGAACCTGACGATGTAACTAAAGGAAAAAAATAACTGAGTTAGTTTTTGTTCTGATTTCTGTGCCTGCGCTGGCCTTGTAGATTCCAGAGCTTGAATCTGTCGTGTAATAAATAATTTCTTCTTAGACCATGCTAGTACCAGACCTTGGGGAGGTAGACCCTAGCACTCCTAGTATTTGATTTCTTACATACCACATGAACATGCTAAGTGCATGTATAAGTTCTATACGTATCGTGCATGCCGCACATGTACATGAACATGAATCATAAACTACTGCAAGGCGTTAATTAAAACATCGCTTGGAAATAATTTAGCGATTAGATGCAGTGTTGTAGAGCGTTTGACAGTTGGTCAATGTTCACAATAGTTTTCGTTGGTAATAATGGTTGTCTGAATTATTTTACATAGGCAATGTGCAAGATTCCGAAGATTGCAAAACGCAGGGTAATAAAGCTGATGGAACTGATGCAACCAAACAGGATTATAATAAATCTGTATACAATCATGTTTATTGTGAGCGGGTTGCTCCAGATGGTAGTGTTATGAATGTAAATGGACACTATTATTTGGTAAATCTTTTGAAATGTTGGAAAGTCCTCAGTTTCACCCACAAATATAGGCACATATCTATGTAAATTTCGTCACAGCTTGCTGATTTTATCATGCAATTTTGAAATTGTTGAATTTACCAGAACCGCGCGATATCTTATATTGTTAGCCACAAGCTATTTAGAAGTGTCCACTTTCAACACACACAGAAACACGCCATTAAAACATCATGTTTTCTGGATTTACGAAAAGTCTCGCTGCTAAAGTAGAAGAAAAGGTTGAAGACGTCATAGAGGTAGCGGTAGAAACCAAAGGATTCGTCGGGGGCGTTATCGAAGAAAACAAGGAATTCTATCAAGAAATAGCTCACGATACCAAAGGGTTTATGGATGATGGTTTTGATAAAACTAAGGATCTGGTTGGTACTGGCGTTCATAAAACTGAAGATGTAGTAGAAGAAGGGGTCGACAAAGCAAAGGCCCTCTTTGGTTTCGGTAAAAATGTGGATGACGCAGTTGAGAAGAGCGAACAGATTGGCACAGACATCATCGACGAGTCCAAAGATCTAATCAAAGAAGGTCAAGAAAAGACAGGCAATGGAGTAGAGTCTTTCAAAGTCTCGGCTAAAGGGGAAGCGACTAAGGTTGGTGAAGTCGTCGCTGAGGGTGTCAAGAAAGCAGAGAGTGCAGTCACTGTAGGAGTGGCGAGTGTCGCTGGGGAAGTTAGTGGCGCTGTAGGAAAAGCCAATGCTCTTGCAAATGGCGCAGCGGAAAAGGCCGTCGAGGGAGCTAAAGAAGTCGGTAATGAAGTCAGCAATGCGGCGAATGCAGCAAAGGACTCAACTATTAGTGCGATGTCTAATTCGATGAATAACGTGGATGATGTAAGTTATCGCGCTCAATAATTGACCTGGACGAGCTTAAATGCCATATAAACTTATATAAACGTGTTTGAATATAATAGTTAATGTATTTCCAGTCTTAAGTTTTGAAACATATTTGGTACCTCCCGATTCTGTCCTCATAGAAGCCAGGTATGATATAATTGTAAAAATGCCGCAAGGGAAGCAACGCATCATATAATAGTTAGCGTTGTCACTACGGGTAACCGCTCTTAGTTAATCTGAATCTATATGTATATGACAAATATGATGGTCTGATTTTCCCAATCGTTCGACTTGTGATGTATGTCAAGGAAATCGATATTGCTAATTGAAAGTGCTCAATCATCTCTCACACACGCGCCGCAGCTGCATATGTTATGATGTAATGTTACAGTGTACTTTTAAGGATATAATTAGCCGATGATTCACCGATGTACAATCCTAGTACGGTAAATCTAATTACCTTAAGAATTTCAGCTGTTGCCTCAACTTATCCTGAACATGTTCAACTTCATTGTTGGTATTGACTTTTTGCATCAAACTATTATCTTCACTCAGTGTATTCAAGATTACAATTTTCAAACTGGAGTCGTTAGCTTGAGCTGCCAGGATTTTTTTTAAATACTTGCACGTTTATATACCTTTTTGTTAGACTGAAAATTGACAATTAGCTGCTATGGGCGATGTTATTTCCAAACAGGTTGGTCATGCCATTTATGATACATATATTGTTCATGTAATCCTCTTTTATGCTCTACACATCTGCTCATACAAACGAGGATTGTGCTTGTTTGAATAGGCATATTATATGTTATTTTAAAGTTAGGATTCATTAAATATAGCTTGGATATAACAATTATCTCACTCAAATGAAGGAAAAAGTAGGTCATCTCAACTTGTAATTCGGCAACGTCATCGCTTTTCTTTTTGGCTGCACCATTTAACAAGAGAAAGTATGGAATATGCTCTGGGAATTATGGATAACATTTAGTAAACAGGGGGCTGTTTCTGGGTTTCTAGTGTGTGTTAAGCAAGAACCAGACCGCAGTATGTGGAAACCAGGGTTTTGTTGAGGAAAACATTAACTGAGATGAAACACGTTGTGTTCGGCTCAGGTATTATGTTAACACATGGCGAGTCTAATCTTGAAGTAACGTAAGCTACACTAAAAACTCGTTGGATACTCTCTGGTTTCCATTCAGTACCTGGTGGCTGTTCTCTTTGATGTAGATATCGTCGGTAAGAAAAAAATGTTGCCTGCTAGTTTAACGCGCCCTTTCATCCGTCAGGGCACAAGCAGAAACTAGATGCCTGACCTGATGACCAGTTCAACACAGTTTAACTGCCAATATTCCGCCATTGTCTTCAGTCAGCATTCCTTCACTAAACTCAACTGTGATCAACGAGAGCGGACCGCACGGTTTTGGCTGGCATTTTTTATACGCCCCCTCCCTCTTCTAAATCTACGTCTCTCTATCTTGCGACTCGCGCTGCAGATTTTATCTGCCATAGGACTGTAGATTACATAACATTATGCATATATTGCAAAATCATATAGCCTCTCATGTCGGATTCATTAGACAGGTTCATTCATGGCTAGTTTTTCAAATATACACCTCTTTTTTATACGCTGATGTAAGTGTCCTCCTTGAGCATCAGTATCAGAGGACATATCGGTATACGTGATTTCGCTTATAAGATATGCACGTATGGGCGTTCTTTTTACAGCTCTCTTACTTGCCTAATCATCGACTTTGTGTTATAAACTATCGGTGTTGAGGTGTTTATGTCATATAGTTGTCAAACATCTGTGTCAACTACTCAAGATTTCCAATGAAGCTATCATTTCTGTCTTCTTTACCTCTGTTTGATCAACGTAAGTTTAGTGTAAAGATCTCAGACGCTCTTGATTATTTCCTACCTGAAACCAGTCATCTGACCAGGTGTGGGTCATGTAAAAATCACAGGAAGTTTGGCTTCATCTTGTACCTCGTATGATAAACGCCATTTAAGTTTGTTTCACGATTTTTGTTAAATTTATTCTCTTGTTGATTCTTGCATACGGCTCAGGTAAGGATGCTAAATTTCCCGCTTGAAGTTGAAATAATTTGATCAACGAAGGTCTTCCCTATCACAAAGAGGATAATACGTCTTGGTTTCGCAATCGGTGTCAAATTATTACACATTCATGTGAGTGAATGTTGAATATATGAATTGTTATTTTAAAGGTTCTACATGCGAACTATTACATTGACGCCTGAGATACCTCACTTCTCTTCAGTGTATGATCTCATGGTGATTTAGTTCAGGTGGGGAATCCGACGTACGCTGATGTCTGAGACATTTCCCTATTTTTCCCTATTTTGTCTGAAAATCATTGAATTGTTTATAATGTTGAGCAGCCTCCGCTGTATCTGACGTAACGGTGAGTCGTCTCCTCCCTTTTCTTTAGACAACGGATGTAAGCGGCTCCTCTAGCAGCCAGATTTCCTCCCGAATTATACAACCTGGAGGCGGGGAGCAGGTTGATTTATTCGATGTTACAGAGGAACAGCCTTGACTTGTTATCTCAACCTGTCCTAGCAAGATTTAGAAACCTGCGCCTGTTTGTATCTGAAACGTTCTCCGTCAATTTGCGCGAGTAATAGCACTTTGCATTGATCATCCAATGTAATACGCGTGATTTCTTTCCGCCCTGCAAGGTTTTGGAAAAGCATTCTGGATTTAAACTACTAGTGGTTTAAAATGAATCAAAATATCACCCCATATTTTTCATGATGATGTTACTCACAGTAGCAATAGGCCTTCATTGTGTGAACTATTATACCATGAGTATGTTAGGTCATGCACACCATATGACATTTGTGCCCAGTTATATTAGTGTGTTGCATAAGTTGACAACTGGTACATCTGTTCCATTAATTGGTAATAATTCAATATCAGCCTCTTTTATGCGATTATTATTTACTTTTCATTAATGTTTAAAACATTCATTCTTGAATGCATCTTCACAGGTGCATTAGGCGGAAATCGTGAGTGAGTAAACAGATTACACGTATATGGAAATTAGAATTGGTTTCCGCTTCCATCTACTTCGCAACACGTAATTCGCACGTATGATAGCACCAACGACTTATATATTCAGAACAAGTACATCATGACATCCAGATTGATGAACTATATGTACACATAATTCCAAATGTCAAATAATAATGACTTGCTGAGAATTTGGCCATTATTCAAAAAGAATGTGTTAAACATCATGCGACATTGAAGATTTTGGGTATAAATCACCTGAATATGGGTCGATGTCCGGACAGATTACAGGATGCTGTAATAATTGTATGCACACATTTATACAGTGCCAAAATCAGTCACAGTACTGTACTTCCTTACAAGATGCAGGGCTAACCTAATTTTTTACGATGAGCTGTTGCCAAACTCATGACCTGCCCCTCTTGGCACGCAGTTTGCTGCTTGGAGGCCTGAGGGCGTTTTTGTTGCGAGCAAAGTTTTACATGTCCGGTCCTCGTAAATGATGATACTCATTGACCACAATTCTCCGACACTCTTTTGAGCAATTTTACGTGCGTAAACCTTATATCTCTTGATATATTTGACCTATCTGCTCCCTAATGTACATATTTAGATGGGTAGCTACTGTTTATGTTTTTCCTCTAGGCTTAAATCACCGACGCCGCGATGATGGCAAATTGCTAATTACCTTCATATGTAATTATGAACATAGAGATGTTATCAAAATAGATGGTAACTACAGGAAGTTCGGACGGTATATCTGTTGGTAGTAGGTCACGCTATGACCTTAACTCTGCCCCAAATTGGCCTCAGGAAAACACACATCACAGTCAGCATTGTGTTGCGATGATTTATACCTATTTACTTGGAACGACGCGCAATTCTGTTTGTTGTTGGCGTGACCCATATCTGTGAATAGATTTATTAGTGACCGGACTGCTATTGACTTTGCTCTAGTCACAAGTTAAAAAAAAGTAAACTATCATTTCAAGATGACAGATATATACCTTATAAACAAGTCATCAAGATGCCACTCTTTATTACATGTATTAGTTACATTTTAGCTACTCTTAAAGTTATGATTAGATTTATAATAATGGCAGATGTGAATTACTGACTTACTTCTGTAACAGCGCTCATGTAGGGAAATATACATTAGGCTGCCCATAGTGCCGTACCCTCACGATAACCCGGGACTATGTGGGCCTCGCGAGCCCGTGTCATAGATTAGCGGGCCAGATTGATTTCATTAGCTTGGCATGGACGAATGAGGCCCCTCCCACGACTTACCTAGTACAGAGATCTGCTCCCCGCGGTCCGATATCTCCTCCTCCCGACCCTCTTTTCATGATCTATCACTCTAAGCGCATCACCTTACCGTGTAATTGTAAAACGCACCCAAAAAGTTTGTATATTAGTTAAATTTGGGTATAAATATGAAAATCATCCTAGAAACACGCAGTTACACGTTATAGAAAAAGCTACACCGAGCACTAATCGTGTACTTTAAATACTTAAACCACCAGTCCAGTCGTTGGCCATGCTACGCATGTCCAATGTTATGAAACTTTTTGATGCGCTAAAATACTCCTGATTTCATAATTTGGTAACGGGACGTATGGCGGTAATCGTGATAAATTGCTTTTTGTCTGTATGGTTTGAGAGATTTATAACTGAAACATGTTAATCTATCGGAGAGCCTGATTCACCCCCGTGTTATGTGTCAGAGTTGTGGTTGTCTGATAATGCACTGGCGTGGTATGGACCGGTGCCTGCTCACACTGTCATTGCCGCTCTCCTGAATCACATGTGCGGCCTTCCTGCTGCTCTTCTGTGCCAACTCACCGATATCTCGCTCAGTCGCACTTGCGCTCTCACGAGATACATCACAGGACGATACCTATTGCGGATTTGCAAAACTTCATCAGGTATTTTCGCGCTGATAAATACGAAATTTGGTGAATCTGCTTCTTCGAATTCAGTTATATATCTGAAGCGTGCGTAATTACCAACATCTACCCTTTTTTACTGTAATCTTATTCATGCGTAAATTGCTTTTCATATCGGATACATGCGACTTTCTTACGTTTTTTTGTGCAGGCTAATGTCGATATTTTTAGTTGTGTAATTTTGTTTGCACAACATTTTATGTTGCTAATTTAGCATGTGACAACATTCGCCGACTAATAATGGAAGTTGTTGGTTTTTGCGTCGTTATCAATGCTGGAGTGATGACTCCATGGATCAGGTATGAGTAGATTTATCGGTGGGTTTACACTCGGCATACCAAGCCAAGCTGTTTGTCTGACGGGAGAGAGATAGAAATTCGAGGGTATCTGGCACATAAAACTATTTTCTGAACATCCTTACCGAAAATGTGGGACATTAGATTATTTGTTTTACCTGACTCGCCTGGGGTTGAATCGAGACTGTAGCTCCGCATGTGGATGGTAACTATTACAAACGTTTCTATTAGAGGTGAGAATGGAGTCCGATCAAAATTGTCTAGTTATTATTTGTAGAAACGTCAGTAACTGCTAAGGCAAATTGACTTCTCATCTAAGAGTGCCTAGTTCAACAGATGATATAACACATTGTCTGCCCGTCCCTAGGAAATGAATTCCAGCACTTGTGCTTGAGGTATCTGGTAGTCCTCGTTGTCGTGAAACATACTTTGAAATAAGCTATTACAAATCAAGGTACGCACATAGTGAAATCTACATATATGATAGCACAAGTATTTTATGTTACCTGAACAAATGATTCTCTGCCATTCTCCTTTATGTGATTTCCATGTGCATAAAAATATACGATTAAACTAATTAACGGCAATATTCGTGAACGCAGTGTGTATATTTAATCAAGGTCAGAGAGTACCAAGATTGTTTTGCTCACCAAATTCAAGTACAATTAATTGGTTAATTAGGCAGTATATTTACTGCGTGTTTTAAGTTGTAGCCAAATTGTGTTAATGTATTAGGCCAGATTTAGGCGAGTTCTGAGGCAGCGGACCCATCGTCAATATTACTATGATGGGATTGGTTCCTCAGGTACACATCTCCTCTTGGTTCTCGGCGGCAGGTGAATGGCAGGCGGCCTCGTTACTATGCGATGGTCGCAGTCGTGAAGCATTATAGCTGCCAATAAGTACACAAAGTAGTGGGTCTTCTCAGGTGTATTCGTAAATATAACCCAAACTGCTGCATAGTAGTGCTGGGGGTCTTTCATAATTATATATATATGTTTTTTTTTATATTTTAAATTGATTAGATGACGGAATCATAAAGTCTTCATGTTATAATTTCGAATGTACATTTTATTCGAGATGCATTTTATTGTAATAATTTCATTAAATACTTTGATCGCCTCAATTGAGCGGCCTCACAGTAATTCATTTCATGTTGATTAATAATCATATTCTCATTTCTATCGCACCGGTAGTCTGTTACCTGAGGTCAAGAATGCCAGTGTCTCCAAAAGAACTTTGTCAACAAACCCATAGTTTCTTTGGTAGACTTTATTGGATATTCACACCCGAGGTCGAGACCAAGACATGATATACATTGAAAAGAATTTGAATTCTGTATTTCGTTCTCTTTTAACTCGAGAAAATGGGTACAAAATGCACAAAATCTAGTATGAAATAACGTTCTTTAAATCTGCCGACATACTGATTGAGCTAAGGGGTTTCATAGACTCAAAGGACAATAACAATATGCATTTTGGTTACATTTGTCATATCTCTATCAGAATATATAAAGGCATTATCTAGAAGCAATGCAGGGCTTAAATGAATAGATGGACATCATGCGTATTTGATAATGTGAAAAGTAATTTGTTGCAGATACATCTGAAGTGCAATGTCTTATCATTAATAATAGGGAAAACTAAAGTACTTAATTGAGTTTTAAGACCGCATGATCTGTGTTCAACACTTGCCTGCTGTGCGGTCACACGTGAAACAAATCAAACTAACAATGATCAGACTCATGTGAAAAGAGAGCATGACTTCTTTACGAGACAGGTGTATAGCGAACATATGTTTTTGTTTGTTTTGATCGATTGCTAAAGGAATGCAAACACAATCGCCCTGAATGTCTATAACATGCATTAAATGTTATTTTCCCAACCACTTTGATTACATCATCTGCAGACTCCATACGACATCATGCCTCTTCCTACATTTTTGCAAAGTTTTCTAGATGAACTGCAGATCACATTCGTGTGTACAATAAAACGAATTTCATGGATTCGATATAAATTCAACCCTGATTGAATATCGTATGTCTAATGGCTTTCGACTTTGTGTTTCAGTCCAAGAAAGAAGAAAATATGGCCGACAAACAGGATGCTCCCAAGACGAATGAGCCAGTTGTAGAAAGTGCTCCCAAAGAAGAGGCTGCTACAGTTGAGGCTACCAAGGAGGAAACATCTCCAGTTGAAGCTCCCAAAGAGGAAGCTGCTCCAGTTGAAGCCCCCAAAGAGGAGGCTGCTCCAGTTGAAGCCCCAAAAGAGGAGGCTGCTCCCGCTGAAGCTCCCAAAGAGGAGGCAGCTCCAGTTGAGGCTTCCAAAGAGGAGGTTGCCCAAGCTGAGGCTCCCAAAGAGGAGGCTGCTCCAGCTGAAGCC
>JAXGGS010666565.1:85684-116328 GCA_035585475.1 Armandia brevis
CAGCTCCAGTTGAGGCTTCCAAAGAGGAGGTTGCCCAAGCTGAGGCTCCCAAAGAGGAGGCTGCTCCAGCTGAAGCCCCAAAAGAGGAGGCAGCTCCAGTTGAAGCTGTCGAAGAAGAGGCAGCTCCAGCTGAAGCCCCCAAAGAGGAGGCTGCTCCAGTTGAGGCCCCCAAAGAGGAGGTTGTCCAAGCTGAGGCTACCAAGGAGGAAGCAGCTCCAGTGGAAGCCCCCAAAGAGGAAGCTGCTCCAGTTGAAGCTCCCAAAGAGGAGGCAGCTCAAGTTGAAACCCCTAAAGAGGAGGCTGATCCAGTTGAAGCCCCCAAAGAGGAGGCTGTTCCAGTTGAGGCTCCAAAAGAGGAGGTTGCCCAAGCTGAGGCTCCCAAAGAGGAGGTTGCCCAAGCTGAGGCTCCCAAAGAGGAGGTTGCCCAAGCTGAGGCTCCCAAAGAGGAAGCTGCTCCAGTTGAGGCTCCCAAAGAGGAGGTTGCCCAAGCTGAGGCTCCCAAAGAGGAGGCAGCTCCAGTTGAGGCTTCCAAAGAGGAAGCTGCTCCAGTTGAAGCCCCTAAAGAGGAGGCTGCTCCAGTTGAAGCCCCCAAAGAGGAGGCTGCTCCAGTTGAGGCTCCCAAAGAGGAGGTTGTCCAAGCTGAGGCTCCCAAAGAGGAGGCTGCCCAAGTTGAGGCTCCTAAAGAGGAGGTTGCCCAAGCTGAGGCTCCCAAAGAGGAAGCTGCTCCAGTTGAGGCTTGCAAAGAGGAGGTTGCCCAAGCTGAGGCTCCCAAAGAGGAGGTTGCCCAAGCTGAGGCTCCCAAAGAGGATGCAGCTCCAGCTGAAGCTATCAAAGAGGAAGCAGCACCAGTTGAGGCTCCCAAAGAGGAAGCTGCCCCAGTTGAAGCCCAAAAAGAGGATGCTGCTCCAGTTGAAGCTCCCAAAGAGGAGGCTGCTCCAGCTGAAGCCCCAAAGGAGGAGGCTGCTCCAGCTGAAGCCCCCAAGGAGGAAGCAGCGCCAGTTGAGGCTCCCAAAGAGGAAGCTGCTCCATTTGAAGCGCCTAAAGAGGAAGCTGCTCCAGTTGAGGCTCCCAAAGAGGAGGTTGTCCAAGCTGAGGCACCAAAAGAAGAATCTGCTCCCGTCGAAGTTCCCAAAGAAGGGGCAGCTCCTGTTGAAGCTCCTAAAGAGGAGGCTGCTCCAGTTGAAGCCCCTAAAGAAGAGGCAGCTCCAGTTGAAGTTCCCAAAGAGGAAGCTGCTCCAGTTGAAGCTCCCAAAGAGAAGGCAGCTCCAGTTGAGGCTTCCAAAGAGGAGGTTGTCCAAGCTGAGGCTCCAAAGGAAGAGGCAGCCCCAGCTGAAGCCCCCAAAGAGGAGGCAGCTCCAGTTGAAGCTGTCTCAAAAGAGGAGGCTGCAACAGTTGAAGCTCCCAAGGAAGAGGTTTCTCCTGCTGAAGTGCCTAAAGAAGAAGCCGCGCAAACAGAAGCTCCCAAAACGGAAACTGCGCCGAAAGAGGAAATAGCGTCTACAGGAGAACCCGTCCAGGCCGATGCATCTGCTTCCAATCAAGCCACATCAGAAGAAAACTCTTCCGAACAATCTCAAACCACTGGTGAAAGTGCACCTTCTCAGGTAACAGAATCAGCATCAGACGCTCAACATAAGGAGGTTTCCAAACCAGAAGAATCTGCTGCCGTAACAACTAGTCAAGAAGTGTGTGTAGAAAATGCCTCTGCAGCACAGGAAACGTCTCCGGTATGTAAAGTATTTGCTCAAAGTAAACGTCATGTGATCAAGTAAAGCGTGGTCAGACTATAAGGACTATAAGACTAATTATCGAATTACATGAGTATGCAATATATTTTCTAAGATTAATAGAGAAAACTAATCTTGATATACTAATTTCATTCTTTGAAGGTTGCAAATGTTGCCACAGAGTTTACATGGGAGAATGGTGGCACATCAGTTTCCGTAAGTGGTTCCTTCAACAACTGGTCAGAGGTTCCAATGGCTGGAAGGTAAGCTTAATTATGTTAGCAGTGGTCAAATGAGTAGTTCAAATAAGAACGCTAGCGCCCTGGTAGTAATCAATTACAACACCTGCTTGATTAATATCTTAAAATTGAATTGACTGGTGAGGGGAGTATTCCCTAATTAAATAGTTATAATAATCACCGGTCGTTGATTTATATAACCCTAGAGTCTAGATAGATCTGTAGTATAAGCATCCCCCTACATACATATGATATGTGTGTATAACATAGACATGTACTGGGCGCGGATGATATTTAAATTTACTTGAACAGAATGAAGACATTTCGTATGGCCGCAAGTTATGAAATGCAAAATTGTAAAAGTTTCAGGTATATTTAAGATAAATTTTTATGGTATTTGTGATGGATACGCTGGATGGGTATAATTGACATTTATATTCATTTTGTGTATTACTATATGTAGCTATGGTATTCAGTAAAAATAAGTAGAAGTTATTTTTAGATATTTAATAGGCTTTAAGAATTACCTTATACATTTGGGAAACTTGAGTCATACTGGTTCAATGATGCACTGCTCGGTCATACGGTTTAAGCCATTCTTACTTATTTGTGGTATCAGTTGTCGTTGTGTTTCGTTATAATGCACATTCAATTTCTCTTTTCATCTTCGTTTTGTTTAAAAGTCTAACTCCTGTTTCACTTTTATTTCAACATCAGATTAGAAGTTATCGTTAGAATAATTAATCTGTAAAAAGTAAGGACATGTCTGACTAACGCGAAACTCGTTGGAGTAGATTGATTACATTGGACCATGTCCTTATACTTATATTGTGTGATGTAATATGTTAATACTTGACAAATCATTTCAGTGAGGGTAAATTTAAAGTGACCATAGAGGTACCCGAAGGTCGGCATACATATAGATTTTCAGTGGATGGCTCGCAGAAAACTGATTCGAACAAAGTAATTAAAGATCTTACTAACATTAAGATATTGGTAATGCTAAGATTTGACTTAAATGCATATTCTATTACGTAGGAAAAACTAGCATATTGCAGAGTTATCCTTTGTAAGGATAATTCACGAAATACATTGGATCTTAACTAGTTGATGCCAATGGATATAAAGATCTCCTGCTTGCAAATATTTTTATTTAGTATTGATATGCTTTTAATAATTATTTTTCCATATTTTAGGAGGTAGACGGTGACGCAAACGTTGTCACTGTTAGCAAATGAATTGGCTGAAATTTTTGCATCTCCAAGTGAATTGAATAATCCTGAACTTGTGAGTTGACGAATCGCGCACCCAATAGATTTAATTATCCAGGAGCATTCCGCTTGCCTTTAGGAGTTCAAGAAAACTGAACGAAATAGTTTGTTCACAATTGCTCATTTCAAGATAATTATTCTGACGCCGCTCACTCACATTTGACATACTGTTAATATTTTTTCTTTAGAGTGAGTGATATGCTGTTTCTTTTTTTTTCGTCAGAACGTTTGCATGCATATACTATAATTTGTGACAAACGGTAACTTTGTAAAGTTTCATTTACATGTACATACGTGATGATGATTACTTCTGAATTAACAGTTACAGTCATCAAATTATTATATTGGATATTGTACGAGCCGATTAGTCTCCTGCACAATTCATGACCTAGATGTCTATAGCAAACCCAGTTTGGTGGCGTTAGATTCGGACATTGTTCATGCCATTTCATCACCACTACACTGAACACAGTATATATTAGATGACCGCTCTTTCACATTGATATAGACACCTGTGACCATCCATTTTACACTAGCAACGAATTTTTAATGTAACTATCAATCACATTAAATTTCTATCAGACCGTTTGTGCACCGAGGCCATATTGATGAAGCTTGTTAAGATTATTAATGTCTGTGTTTACATATGAGTTGAAGTCGTTTGTGGGGAAGTATTTTTGAACGTTTGTAAATAGATTACTATTGTTAACCCTGCATGAATCACACAATCTTGTAGTTTCTTGTATAATCTGCGTCAGTATTATCGTTTTGTTGTATAACCATGTTATATGTCATTGTTTCCCAGTCTTTGATGATACCTGTAATGCTATTCGCCAAAATTGCATGCAATGTTAGTTAAATCTAGAATCGTGTCAAAATTTAATTTAAATGAACAGAATTCGGTAGTTTTCTTCCAATTTAAATATGTATAGGCCATGTACTGGTAATTCATAATGTACATTTGTAATCTGTGATGCTTTATTGTTGGTCATGGTGCTTCCAAGCCTCGATGATGATTAAATGTTGGCTTAAATGTTTAAGTTCTCCTGGTGCTGTATGCCTCGATGATTATGATAATGCTTGCACAATTATCACGAAGAGTAGAACAATCTCATTGCATTGGATCATGATTGTTTCAAATTCTTTACTGCTATCAAATATACGAGAGTTATACTATCTTTTAAAATGTCAAAGTGATGATTTTATGCATGCGATTAATAAATTCAACATTTTACTTGAAAATGTGGTTGTCTTTTATTTCAACAAATAAATAATTATATAGTATATTGGACACCAATAGTACAGTTTGACTCAATTTGAGTACACACGCTTAAATTGATTTGATTTAAAGTAAAAAATATACATGAACATGTAGTTTTAACACAGTCACTACGTGCTGAGGCCCCTTTGGATAACTCTCATTAAGTTAGCTATAGATTTGCCCAGGGTAGCGCCAGGGTAGCGCATAATAAAGGCTTACTCGCGTGCGTACTACTGTAGACATTGTCGTTGCAACTACACGGAAATCAATTGCGGTGAAATACTCGCCGTTAAATACGGTAATCTTTGGCGAGGTTTGTTTACTTAACGCTTATTTTCCCCATTATTTTCCGTCAGAACTCTACTACAGTCGCAAATTATAATCCATCCACAATACCCACAGACTTGTTCGCTTCTAGAGCAGAACCGTAGATGTGTTTCTGTCTGCTTTTCACGGCTTTTTAGCGACATTCACCCCCTTTCTAAGAAGGCTAGCGTAAATTGAACTGTTTACAATCAGCTTAAATACGGCTACTGCTGCATCAATCATATTTTTCTTCCATAAACGCGCGTTAGTTAATTAATTCTACACTTAAGATCGATGATGATCATACCATACAACTATTGATGGGATATTATATACACCTCTGCACATGAAATATCGAAAGTGGTCCAGTGCTACCACTGTAAAGTTATTTTCGCTCAATATTGTGACAGCTCTAAATCAGCAGCGTCACCTGGTACATCTAAACACCTTGTCTGGACAGTTGTGTCCAATTATTTTACTGCCAAGGTATGTGTAAGATTCAACTCTACTATGATCGAAACTATAATGTTATGTGTATTTCATAATATACCGGTATTTAATGATCCTGTATTCAGGTTGCTGCAAAGTCTCGCACATTTTACAGCGTAAAACATGCTGATGTAGAAATGATGAATTATAGGCCTACATTTCAGTATACTAATGGGATAATACGAACTCTTAGGTCTATTCCAAATGTTTGTGGGTTTTTTTTAAACATGTGCTATAACCGTTCCTCTGTATTGCCGGGTATGCCTGCACTTGCAAGTGTAACATGTCTAGTTAATTAATCTTTTACAAAAACATGTAACTAAATCAAAGTTTTTCAATTCAGGTAAAAAATTAGGAAACTTAACTTAGTAAGTTGCTGTCTATGAGTATGGGAAATACAGCTCAACGTGAAAAGAGTCGACACTTCTCTGGAGATGATCAAGGGCCCACTATGAACCCTCACCATTTTGGCAGCCTTGACGATAGTGATGATTGTTCACCTGGAGTTCTAAAGGTATGTTGTATTATTTCGTAATGTTTTTTTGGTATGTGCCCACTCACACACGCTCATCTGAAGGATATATATTATGACTAAATCGATCAACCGGGATGGATCCGTAGGAATCAGACGTCCACCTTCAGTCATGACATTCTGTTTTAATTATATAGCAATACTTTGACCGATACATGTCACTCTGATGAACAATTTTTTACTGACCTTACTGACTCTAACCTTTTCCCTCTATTGATGCATATCGCTGATGGACGTTAACATTTTAAAATATCCATGCATTCTTTTGTGGTATGGATTTAATACCCCCGAAATTAATGGTGATATCGTTTTTAAAAGACTGTTCATCATCAAATAAATATATATAATTATCCTTTTTTATAGATGCTAAAATGTACGTGTACTTGTAATATGATTACTACGGGTAAATCAATCAAACTGAATTAATTTCTCTACATAAACCATCGCAGCTGGAGTTTGTGTCATAGTAGTATACATACTACTTAAATATTGCAATGATTTTTAATTTATCGTTTTCATTTTCATTGTTTTATTGCCATGATTTCATTCTTACAAATTAATCTCATGTGCGCCTAAAGCGGCGTACAATAAAATCAAACGTATATAGGAAAGGGAAGAGTGATTTGCTTCGAGGTGAAGATTAGTGAGAGTGACAATGGTACACTGGTCGTGTTGTTAATCATTCCGTAATGATCACGTTAACTTATTTACTTGTTACTAACGTGTTTTGCATATGGAGACTTTATACCATAACCTCTCATTCGATATATTGTACCTACATCCGCAATTTAAACAGAAATTACAATTATGCAATTACAGATATACTACAACATTTGAATTGCTCATGGTACAAATTGCTATTTGAATATTTACGTTGAACAAATTTAACGTTTTACAGATATATACAAAATGTAATAGGAAGTTAAATATATGGCAATGGATAAAAGACGCTCGCCTTATTACGCTCGTAGATTATTATGACCTCAACCATAATATTCAACTTAATTCATTCGGTGTTAATCACGCACTCATTTGATTCCCTCGTTCGTGCCGTGCACATTACATGTAGTTTTATAATAACAATTTAAATGCTGAATTACCTTCTGTTCCTTCATGTCACACCTTGCCCGCTTTCAACTTTTGTTTCCAAGTACAACGCACACTTTGAGGGCTAATGCTGGCTGGATTGCATACGTTCCATGGACGACTTATACTCACATTTAGTGAGAATGTTAATGACAATCAGTTCGTCCTGCACCAGCCATCTAACAAACACGTTGATAGGTTTATTTGTCCCCGCTGTTAATAAGATAATTTCCGTCTGATTCTCGAATTCGCACGAAATTTCAGCTGATGCACAACGCTTAAAAACCTGTCCAGTTGACTTCTAAACCACCTTATCATGAGTTTTATCTAGTCGCTCAAGGAGCAGAATGATAACGACAGCCTCAGATAATAATAGGCTCGATTCTAGTTGCTATCCAGTAGTTATTCGTCAGTTAGTCACATTCATAGTGGCTGATTACTTTGTAAGAATAACCATTCGACCTTGTTGGTTTCATCGCCGGTGTTTTACTGTCCTTTAACCTTTTTAGTTCCATTGTTAGTGTAAAGGCTACGTTTACGCAGTGCTCGTTGAATTTCAGGTCAAATAGGAGTAACAGTAACATTTATGGTTGGATTTCTCACTATATCATCCACTTGTATAAATCAAGGAGACTTTTAGCATTCGATGCTATCAAACTTACGTTGACATATTTACGAGTTCTAGAGACTTTCAAGGCAGGAAAGTACATAGTAGGACGCGTCAAGTAGTCTGTACAGCTTGCATCAATTGCATACAGTACATGTACTCGAACTAAAAACTCTCTTCATTGTATATTTGTATTTATGTAAGCAATGGAGTTCGTTTGATAAAACAAAGGGTTGAGCAGTTCAATGCCGGGACACCAAACTCCGATGTGGCCAATTCAAGATTAGGACTTCATTTGGACTGTGTAGATATTGTTGGACAAACAACGGACAGAATTGGAACAGTGATCATTCATGTGTGTTTGCAGATGTGGTTATGTTTGCATTCCTATCGGGTGCTATCGCTTCGTGTACATCGATGAAAGTACCAGTTGATCAGCTTCATATTTTCGGGAATCATATATATCATTGTGGTCTACATTTGACACCTTCGCCAAGTGAAGTCGAACAATACACACTTGTACATGGACATGAATAGGTGGCCAGATTCCTTTGTAGAAAACAGCGGCAGGATCGTTCATTTCTGCACAGCTGAGTGCCCAGTGGCAATTCGGTATTATAGTTAACTTTATCCTGCTTGTCCTTTGCGTTTACAATGTCAAAACATCCTGGGCATGCCCATCAAGCCGATTCTGGAAACGATGCAATGAATCATAAGGTTAAACCCAAGAAGAAATTTCCATTTCGATTTAAGTTACCGGTGAGTTGTCATATCATGTACATCGATGACCGATGTAGGGCCGGTAGCGGGGGACAGGCCTGAAAACCCGTTTTATAGCGAGCACCATGTATTCTTAATGGGCGACCTTT
This sequence comes from Armandia brevis, assembly GCA_035585475.1. NCBI lineage: Eukaryota > Metazoa > Annelida > Polychaeta > Opheliidae > Armandia > Armandia brevis. The sequence continues at coordinate 94,072 of JAXGGS010666565.1, forward strand.
CATCCGCTTTATAGATAACATCGAATACCGCCTTCGGACAGCCTTATATCGGTCATCTACTGTATTTGCAAAATCAACGAAATGAAAAGAAGGCTTAACCTTTTTCTTGTAATCGTACATTCCTCTCACTGATTTGGTGGATATAAAACTGTATGGGGTGAAGATTTGTTGATTGTGATACTTAGCATCCTGATGAAACGATGTGTTTATGTTTTAAGTTTTTTTGAGAAATAGGCCTATACGATTTAGAAAGTATACTGTAAATGTACCGTGTTATCAATTTTAACAGATGATGTACTGGTAGAGTACCATCTACCTATTTTAATCAATTGTAACATATTTAAAGTGTTTTGAAACAAAGTGTATCTTTGTAAGTTGTTGCCGTACATTATGCAATCCAACTACAGCTGTCGCCCCTATCGCGGACGGGTCCACTGCATAACTGGGTCATGTCAAGCCGTTCTGTAGAAGGTCAAATAATTCTTGCAGGAGAGCGCCAAGCCTTTGTCACAGTAGACAACAATAATTAACCACTGTTGCAGGATTTGATCTGTTTAGTCGTGGATTATTTTGCTCTTAGTTCACTCTAGCGTATATAAACAGTACATGAGACAGCTGTTACGCGAGAAAATCAGGAGAAAATAACACAGCATTTGGAAGTATGTCAGCCTGAAGCCTGGCTGTCATGTTGTTTACATCGGGAGAGAAGGTTCATGCTACTGTACCATGTGGTGATACAAATTATCACCTTTACTGTGGTTTCAGTGGTTTCGAAAAACGCCTGGGTTTGTGATTTAACTTTGGCCCGACGTGGTTGTATGGTTATTTCAGACTATTTTCCTACGTTTGACAGTTTGACAGTAACGGAACCGTGGACATCGTCATTCGCTAGGAGTTCCTTGTGCATTCCGTATTTGTCCGCTTAGGGTTCAAGGCACCGGGAATACCGCACTGTACAGGGGACGCATTATGTCACTGTTTCAGCTAAGCTTACATCAGTTGATGGCCTGGATTTAAACAAATGTCACTCAAGTGTCCTCAACCGAAACAGACTTCGAGTGGAAAGTTACAATTTAACCAAAGAGATTATATTTTTGTGATTTATGATTTTATAATTGGCAAATGATTATTCAGAAGGAGGTGCTTGGTGCAATTTGGCTTATAAGGATGTAAATGCATGCATGTAACATTTAAGCCCATTAAGCAGGATTTTGACAATACACTAGCTGATGGCTATTATATCAATTAAGCAGCATTTTCCTTTTGTTTATAGTACATAATCTCTCATATGTAGGTTAATTTATTTGGGAAAAGCGTACGTTATAATTATTTTACACCCTAATCACCGCATACGCCAGACAACAAACAATTTACACTACGCTGACAGTGCACCCAAGATGGATTCACGTCATGGACAGAAGCCCGTCCGCAGTGCTGTTAAAAGAAAACTGAATTGCCTGACGCCTAATCCGTCAGGCTCCAACATACAGCCATCACCAAAGCAGCAGAACTGTTTCCCGCCTGATTTAGAGTCGTTTAGTAATCTTAACTTGCAAGATCCGTCCCCATCTCCATCACCAGTCAGTCCTAGAGATGCCCCAATATGGTTCCCCGGAGATTCTCAGGTACATTATTTGATTGAGTCTATAAAATATTAAAATATCATTTTAATCCTATTTACCGGATTATTTTCAAATTTATGTGACAGATTATATGTAATAACATCTTGAGTCGTGCGAGACTGCACAGTGGTATTTGACTTTTATGCAAATGTTTAAATCTCTATTTGTTTGCAATACCGAGGTAATTAATCATATTGTGTACGAGAAGTATTCTCTTTACCGGTATTTGGAGCGGTCCTTAAATTGTCAGATTTGAACCGTATGTTAGAGCCATAATATTCATTAATCAATGCCCTCGTCGCTGGTCATAACTGGTCAATGGTGTCTGACTTCATCTTACTTAGAATCTCAAAAAATCAATCAGACGATTAAACCGAATAGCTCCGAAAAAAACGTGTCCAACTTCTCAATTGTTCCCATGACTACCTGAGTGCATATTTACGAGAGCTTGTTTGGTCACCCTCGTCTCACGGAGGAAGCCCTGATGGTCGTTATTCCGTAAGCGTCGTGCAATAAGGCCACCCATTTACGTCATACTAGATTACAGTAGTATGTTCCTTGTGCCATCCTTGAACAAGTGTATTTCTCTGCTGAAAGCTGTGTTATCTGTAAAATGTTACAAACATACATGTACACCACAGGCATGTAAACCATACCTTGATAGTCATTGATTTATTTACAAATTTGAATACCGGTAAGGCTTAGATGATTGGTCGTTCTCGGACATCGTGATTTTGGCTGGGAGAGTCCATGATTTTCAGTTGTGAACTCAATTGTTTTCTTAGGCACATATGGCAACCCAGTCCTATTCCTGTCTTTCTAAGGTTCGACTGTGAACATATTTTTAACGAATCTCTCATTTATTAGGTCAACGTCCCTTGACCTAAACCAGCTTGATTTAGTGCCAACCATATACCATGCTGAATTCTAAACCGAACTGCTTCAATCGTTATTACGAGGGATATAATTCAAGGCATTGACGCTTTGTTGATGGCGTCATGCTAAATACGGCTAGCTGTGTTGTATGCGACATGTGTACATAAATCACCTCCGCGTTTTCAAATGGGTCACACAATCATGTGTACTAAGGTCCAATGCAAGTGTTTAACTACAGATGACCCTCAGTTTGACCTGGCAACTTAATGTGATAGTATGATGTACAAGGATAAGAGGGCATGATCTCCTGTTATTACATGAAAGATTTTGTCTGGGAAATCATGTCCAGCCACAAACCAGACTTAGGGGTAGGTTTTTATCAAGCTTTGGCCTTTACACTTAATGCAAACGTGTCACGTTGACATCATTGAAAATCTATTTATAGTATTGCTCTATTTAGCCATTTGCTAGAGAGTTTATTGGAAATGTTGAAATTAAAAATGGAACATGACCGTGTATGCTGCTATTCTCTATCTCTATTTTGTTCAAATATTGTTACCCTTTGCACGGGCGTATTTTAGGTATAGGGAACTGTTAGATTAGCAGTTGCAAATCGGTATAACCAACGATAAACTGTCTGATGAAACGAATTCAACGAGATGTAACCTTGACTTATTACACCGGATTCATTGACAATTGTTTAACATATGATATGAAAATGATAGATCTGTAAATGGATTTGCATATATATGTACATGTATGTAGACAATTATTATAATCGTGTTGCTCAAGATGTAAGTCAACTAATGTGTCCATGCCTCTTGCAATGTGTTCTTTTAGGGCTTATACACGGTGACGAAGCGCTCCAATTACTTTAATCTGGATTTTACAAGTGCAGCTACATGCTCTAGCTGACAAGATGATATTTCAGCTTTTGAGGTTCAGACATCACATTGGTGGTGGCACGACGTACAAGCACTGAGCAAATTTTGCTATCACGTCAATAAGAAATGATCAAGAGTAGTGGATTGATTTTCTATCACATGTGATGAGAACGCTACTGACGTAAAGCTATTGTTACATCACATGAGCTATCCAAATACATTAGTCCCAACGCTGCCATACTGATTGATTAGTTTACTATTGATTTGTTTCAAATAATGTCAATCTCGTCATCCATCATCGAGTAAGAGATGGTGAAAGTGGTTGCACCTACTTGCAGGAATAAGATGTAACTCAACTATGATATTCATTTTAACCGTATACTCTTTACATCTGCATGTTTTCAAGCGTTAAGCAGTGGTAGACCATCGATACACTGCGAGTTTGAGGCACACAGAGCATTCCCTTGGTTAGCCAGATTCTAGCTGAGCACAGGCACCTAGCGCTAGCCAATCAGCTCGGCAGCATAGGATGTGGATTCTGTAGGTTACCTCGATGGCAAGCTTGGTGCTCTTAGTTTAAGGCGCAGTATATCAGATGTGATAGTGCATACGTACAAAACTGTACCTTGCTGCCTTAGACGTACATTTTACTCGGTCATGCTTGGCTTGTGTATGCCATAGCCATCATTATATTGTAGATTTCTACATGCCGATAAATGTAGTCACGCTTCAGTATTGTTTGCACAGGGAATGTACGCAGTGAAGAAGTGTTTCTAACATTGATCGGATCAGCTGACAGTGTGCCTACCACATTCAACCTGTGTTTGTTGAGGGCTCGCACCCCACGTTCGTTTTTACAGAAGTTTTCCCAGTGGGATTATGCCAAAGAACACGGGAGTAGGACAAGTACCACGTTCGTACATATCACGGACACTTCGCTGTGTGTTACTGCCATTACTGATATATAATCAGGAAGCTAGTCTGTCGACTTGAAATCATTGAATCATTATCAGTAGTCTTCGCATTATCGCCCGAATTCTCAGGCGCTGCATTACTTAAGTTCAACTTTGGTGAAATGCAGTTCACTTCCTTTGTGTTAGATGTTTTAAATAATATCCGTACGTGGAATCAGTTGGACCCCAGGCTATGCTAGCTGTTATGTCAGAGTTAGTTCTCAGCTTGTAGTGAGGCGTGCTTAACTTGATAGACTGTGTTTGAGGCCGAGGTGTTTCATTTATGAACTATGTCAAACAATTCTAGTGGATATTTTTCTCAAGAGATGCCTTCAGATCGAGAACCTGAAGAGGATAGCAACGCAGAAGAAATTGAAGATGTATATAAAAGCGTTAAAAACATGGTTAGTGGTGCACAAACAATTATTAACTACAAAAATGTACTAAAATTGGGCTGAACTCTGGATGGGCAGCTATAGGCGCGCTCTAAAACTATCCCTAAGTCGATTTGCCAATGCAAATATTATCAGCGACCTTCGCTTGGATTTTAACTTGATATCATACAAAGGTCGAGTTCCGTACTCTGATGAACACTAACACGGCAAGGTTTAATGAATACAATGACTGCAAATCCCTTCATAAACATGGCCGAAAAACATACCGGCAACACTCAATCAACTTATCGGTGACTCCCATCGTTGTATTGCATTTATTTATACTTAGTTGTAGAGTTAGAATACAGTGGATGGTCGATATAACACGTGTATCTGGCCGGAGTCAAGCCTAACAAACCGCATTACATCGATCACCATGAATTGGGATTCGTATGGGTGACCTTTGTCCCGCGTTACAGAAAACGTAAGAAAAAACTGCGTAATATTAAACCGCGTTATATCGACCTTATACTGTATTAAAGTTCAGCCAATTTTGCAGAGAATTTGGCAACTTTTGCCTGTATTCACTGAAAGTTAATAGTCCTTATCCACAAGGGGTCTGTATATAGCGGGGTTGTTTTTATTGCGCGTCACTTCCATGTCCTACAATTAGTTTTTTCCTTTTTGTTACATTTCCTTATATTGAGTCAAAGGTCATCCAATGAAAAATACGAGACTCTACATAACGCGGTATTTGAGGCTAACCGCGTTTAACAGAGGGTCTGATAGGGCTTATAATATTTTCACCTTTCACGTTTAATTTTGTGAACGTGTTAATGTATAGTTTTGCTTGTTTTTGAACGAAAACTTCAAAGCTGGTGCTAACTACTAAAACGAGACTTGTATACTAATACTAGGTAACGAATGATATCAATTCCTCTTCTATTTCAGACTTTGGGTCACGATTCTGAAACTAATGGGGATGTACCAAAATCACGAGGGCGGACTCGAACCCTCACCAATCAAGACTCAGAATGGGGACCTAGAAAACTGCCCACAGTATTCAGATGGGAAGGCGGGGGAAAGTCAGTTCACATATCAGGCAGCTTTGATAATTGGAAAAATAAATATCAGATGGCTAAAAGGTAAGAATTAAGTCGAATTATTGGCATTGCCAATGTGATATAGTTTAAATTTCCTGTTGCATATTTGGTTTTCTTATGATAACACTTTTTATTTTTCAGTACCGGTGATAAGAGGTATGGTTGATACTTTTGATGACTAGTTGAATATTCGAATATTACTTGTGCGAAGTGCTTGCTGTCATTGTTATATGTACTTTTTTTTGCCCATTTTGTTTGCTTTTGTCAACTGTAGTTATTCTATCTGACACTATTATGGATGTTCTCGCTGGTTATAAGTGGTTTATTTCTTTGATAGCTACTAACCTATACATCCACTTGTTTATGTGGAAGGTGTTCCATCTGACAGAATTATATAGCTTACTTAATGATTGATTGGAAGCTTTCTCTGCATGTTCACTCATTTTTAAATCGATATGTACACGTCAAAGGTTTGGTATCGCTGCATGGTTTTACAAGTCTCGTAAGTTATAGATACCGCATTTCAGTACTTTATATTGCTGACGCGGAGAATTTGAATGCTACAAATGTACCAAAGGAGACAATTTACGTACCGACAATTAGTAAGATACAATCAGTCACTGTATCAATGTTGTAAGCTCTCGATATCTTAGCTACATTTACCGATAGTTTAGTCGAAGGTAGTATATGTATCGTCTGAAGTTCTCTGTTCTTTGTTATTGCTGCCGATGAGACTAATTTAGATATGACAGCTGAGTAGATAGGTGTAAGATTAACATCAACTAACATTCATACATTGTACAAATTTTAGTTAATAATGATACTTACTCCTTTAATATTGTTTTAACATATTAATTCATCGTTTTAAAGTAAACGGAAATGCGTTATGTAATGAATATTCCATACTGATCATTGTATATACTTGTGTTGTGCCAGATAGTAAACCGGCAAACTCATTTTTGCCTTACCACTGTTCACAAAGATAACTGATTATAGCACAAACATACAGCTTTATAAATTTGTGTAATATACGTGTATGTTGAACTGTAGTACTTTGTCTAAAATACCGGTTTATAAAAAGTCCTGATGCAATAGCAATTACTTCTCCTGTGTCCACAACTTGTAACCCTAGCCAATGTCTGACCAAAAACCTTTTCATATCACTGATGACCTTGAATCTGAATATTAATCATGATAGTACTCCTGATGTGTTTCTAATTTGCACTGGTGGTTTCACTTACAGTAGAAAGTCAGTCCATGGCTCCACCACAGAAAAGAGGTACATCCACTTACATTCCCTTGCTGTCAAACTGTCGTTAAAAATTTCCTGAAATTGGAAAGAGCAGTATTACACAAGTATATCATAATCTCCAAGAACTGCATTTTCACCCCCAAAAAATTGAAAAATCAAGACCCAATCTATGTCAAATTTGAGTCTCCTATTCGGATCTGCCTACCATAATGACAGTTTGCAGCAAATGTTATTGAACATTGACACTATAACGAAAAACGTTCGATGACATTAATGTCAGTGTGAAGGATATGCCAATATATTTGTATATGCATGCACAAATTGAATATTTTATTGCTACTGACTTGCATACATTTAGCAATACAGACCTCCCACCTACCGATATATTGATTGAACTGATATTATTGTCAAGCAGATTTAGCATGCACACTTACATGTACTTCCTTTCCCTTGTCATACCTAATTGATAGTTAAAACACGGGATCATAAGGCCACTTATTAATTAACCGTGTAATGGGTTTCCCGCGCCGAGTTGGGTGATTTTGTAAAAGAAAAAATGTACTGAAAGCATTTCCAGGAAATTGATATAATACTTTTCGATGATCATGAATCTGTTAAAACACCGTAAAAATCTGTGGCTACCTTATTTTGAAAAATTGACAATAATTTCATATTTCAATCTAGTCAGACTTATTTCTCTCATTACGTCATAATTGTGGTCATGGGCGCGCATTATCCTTAGGTCCGTTCAGCAGAATCATAGAGAAGTTCAGGATTTGCTCTAGGCTGAGAAAAAATCCATTTAACATTTTTAAGGGTCGCTGAACTAATTCATCTCAAATTGGGTAAATTGTGAACTAGTGTTACATTTATGAATGACTCACAGGCTTTAGCTGAAATATTGTTGTAGAGAAATTCTCAATAAGGCGTACTAACTACATGTACATGTACTGCTTGATTTACATATCTTCTGCTATGCACAACACACTGCCGCCACTCGTTCCAAAGTTTATGCATTGTCCAATCTCTGTTCGCTTGCATATTACAAACAATTCCATACTGTCTGATTCAATCCTATTCAAGATTGGTTCTGTCTGTTTTTTGTAAATGTACATATACATTGTATATTCCGGAGTGGGTACCCCTAGCATAATACGGAACTTCTAATTATTGGCTTAAGAGGAATTTAGATTTAGTGATTCACTATGAAATGCACGACCGCAATCTATAATATTATAGGTACCGGGGTATTCCATATAGCATCGAAAGTATCGGTCAATATTGATCTGAGCTCTTGAAAACCAATCTAAGTTGTGAATATAGTATTTGATTAACTGTTCTACTAATGTATGTCCAGAAGATACAGCCATCGAATGCATTGACTTCTACGCGATACATATTATAAATGCGCATGGATGTTTAACTCATTGTTAATCTTTTATGACGAATATTGTGCTCATATAATACAATTGCGTTTTTCAGTCAAGACTACTACACAATTGTAGAACTACCAGAAGGGACACATCAATATAAATTCCTGGTCGATGGTGTATGGATGTGTGATCCCAATGAGGTACTCGTAGAAAATGTAATATCATTTGTTGCTTTCTTATTTTACTTATTTTTTCGAATTATACATATACTTGAAATTTTGTTTTCTGTAAAGAACTAGCCGATAAAAAGATTCTATGTGTTTATATTAGTTTGTTCTCAGATATTTGTTACTCTCGTATAGTTGAAACTTCATTTTACACACGTTAATTTAGATTAACTTTTCTTTGCACATCGCGTTAGTCGTGGTCGTTGTCCGAGTCTAAATACGTGCAACAACGCAACTTTTTGTTATCGCTTATGCATATTTTTATGATCCTATTTTCTAATGTTCTTTCCTTCTTCGTTCAGCCCAAGTGTGATAATGGCATTGGTTCCGAAAATAACGAAGTAACCGTCAAAAGCTCAGACTTTGAAGTGTTCGAGGCTTTGGCCGTGGATAGCGTTAGCACTGGTCACAGTAGTAGTAAAACAGGTGAGTAATAAGTATGTAAATTTACTGTTAGTTTTGTCGGTTCGTGGGGTTTGCGTCTCAGGGCCATGGCAGTTTGATCTGATGACGACAGCATATGGGAAATATGTGTGAGCAAGGGGGGTGGGGGGCCCTTTTCAAAATACTGTTAAGCGAATCCAGTCAGTGTTACAAACGCGTACGTGCCAGCATGCCATGTCACTTACATTGATAATTTATCATATTGGTTTGATTTGATTTGATTTGAAAGAATTTATTACCGTGTAGATGCAACAATACAGTTTATTGGTTTCGAACCACCATACCAACTTGGCCCATACATTTTGCCCTACTACATCCAGTGTTACAATTCCACCACTTAGATAATCAAGCCATTAGGAGGCCTATAATTATGAATATTCTCCCGTAGGTACAAGCCACCCCCATTGATTTTAGGCGAGTTGACCAAGGCTCCCTAAAAAATATTGCATTGTGTTAACTGATAGGCATATATGTGAATGTCATGTAGGCTCGTGATAATACTTGTTATGATACAACATTTTCATTCTAAATAATGCCAACATTAATAATGCCGAAATGTTGGCATGCATTGATGAATTTTGGCACGTTGTTGGGCCCACGTGCCTCGTGCTCAAATGGCATATGCTAACCCTGAAGAGTTTGTAGCACTGACTGTTCAACGAAATCATGCATACGTTATCTGTTCATAATGTGCCGCATGAAATGTGAAAATACTCTAGTCGATATGTAAGATTACACGTACCCGTATTTCTCTGTTAACAGGAAGCTCAGGATCACCTCCCGGAGAGTACTCGCAGTTTGTGCCTCCACGTAACTCTGGTCCTGGTTATCATCACAGTGGTCCCCCTATACTTCCACCACATCTACTCCAAGTCATTCTCAACAAGGAAACCTCACAACACGTAAATGGCCCCATTTCATAATTAAGTACAAATTTGACAGCTTGAGTAGTGTTGACGTATTCTTGCCCTTGTGGTTTTGATTCACGTCTGTTTGGATTTTCGCGTTATTGCATCACTAGAGTCTATACATCTATGTTTTTGTTATTTTTAGTGTGAACCTACACTATTACCAGAACCAAACCATGTGATGCTAAATCATTTGTATGCATTATCTATAAAGGTGAGATATTGATAATAATGTCTACTTTCATACATCTAATTCAAATCGTGAAAAATCTAAATTTCAGTATCGGCTTTAATTGATTGATCATGTGACTGTAACTATTATTTTCCACATTTGCAGGATGGTGTTATGGTACTGAGTGCTACCCTTCGATATAGGAAAAAATATGTGACTACGCTACTGTATAAGCCAATTTAGGATTGTGGTTTGTCCGCAGCTGATGAACTTAATAATTAAATAGAATTGCCTTGAAATAGTGCATCTTATCTGTGCCATGAACGTCTCATACACTGAGAAGATTTTTGTGTGAGTATAATTGACAGAAATTCTCGGGAAAGGTGTTAGGATTTTTAAATGCATTGTTAACGCACACGGCCGTACATGTATCAGTTCAGTGACATACCTGTCGTAACATTTAGTGGTCTACAAAATTGTACATTATTTTACCCAAATATTGTAACAAAAATATGCTCCCCGTTGTAGTTATTTTAATGTCCAAGACAGGATTAGTGTTTGATACTAGACAGAATGTCAGTCTCTGGTCTTCGTTAATGAGACACGTAGTATTACACAATCTTCCAAAATAAAACTGCAAGTTCAAAAAAGTGCATAATTGGGTAAAAACAGAGTAACTGTGAACCCTCTTCCTGTTAGCAGTTTTAATGTCTATGTACGTGTCAGTATGAAACACTGTGATATGATTTCCTTTTTCCCTTTGTGCTTAGTCTTATGTAGATAACAGCCATGGCTTGACTCAGTCATCCTTTGGCACATAAATGTAGCGTATATTTAGTATAAAAAGTATGTACATGTATGTTCAGTATCCATACAAATTTTAATCCATTTGTCATTTGACAAAATTTGGGGCATCTGTAAGAAGCCAAATGCAATACACCCACTCGTGATTTGAACACTACCTAATGTTATTCGGGAAGTTATCTTATGAAAATATTTTATTGAACAGATTAATTTTGTGATACGTCGATATGGGGTACTCATTTATATTGATAAATTCGAAACGAAAATACCATGTAATTTAAGTGAAATTCCCTGATTTACTTTGAAATGATAGTTGGAGGCTGTATCCGGTAGGTCTAGTATAGGAATATGGAAATCCTTGTATTTGAGCAAAGCTCAGAAGCTTTCAATCTGCCTCTTGTGTGTGAAAGACAATTTGTTACATTCGCCAAGGTTAATTCACGTTACCCTAAAATATATGTCTGATTGTTTAGTTTACCTCAGTTTGTAAGTATCCTTGTGATTAGTGCACACAGCTCATGCGTGAAGGAGTTTGAGAATTTCATCTACCCATGTATATTCAGTTCAATATTCAATTGAATGTTAAAGTTACAGATCGCTGTACTGATTTGTGAGAGGGCACTGGTCATGGTGCCTTTCCGTTCATAAAGCTCATAGGATATACACGTGCGTTTGTAACGTGCTAATAATATTAACTAATCAACCATAACTGTAAGTGACATAATCAAGAGTTGTGTGTAAAATTAACATAAGATATACTTGTGTTATCGCATATGGGAATTAGTTAAGTTTTAATTTCTACAAAGAGGTGATTCAACTTCTGTAATAGTGTAAATAAACAGCTGATAAGAATTGTCGTAAGTTAGTTGTTTTTTTCTCGAAAATCTCGCGTTATTGTTGAGCTCCATTAGATATCTGATGAAATATTGTTTCAGTATTTCGCATACATTTTGTAGTTATAAAAGGTTATCCTTACGATCTCAATCATGATTAAGTTGAATTTATTGCTAGGACTACATTTTCGAAAGAAACATTTGGCAGAGCGAAGCATCGCTAAGCGCATGTACCAAGATTATTTAATACAGAACTGACTGTTGAATGAATTACAAATACATGTAATAATTTCGTCTAATGATAATTAAGACAGCGAGTAATTCAATATGATTTGAGCATCGTGTTTATATTTCGCCCTCTCACCGGCTCGGTCGTTTAGTTCGAAACAAAAACTAAATCTAACTAAATTGTGCGCTTCCAAAGAAAAGATCTACAAAAAGTATTTTTAAAACCTTCGCATGTCTAACTTATTCGCCCTAAAAATACTTGATATGGTGTCCCACATGCACCCTGTATTTAAACTAATACCGATAACACGATGTAACATGATTAGAACAGCATCGCGCTCAAACTATTTTATAGTTGACTCAGAACTTCTGGCGCAAGACTGCAGGTCAGACCCTTGCCATCAGGCTCGGCATTGATGCTCTTCACAACACCGTCTTCAACGACCATCGAATATCTAAAATTGAACAGTTACAAATGTGGAATCGATTACATGTACTATTGAATGCGAATGCTATGATAAACATCGTAATTTCTATTCATTTGCACGTACAATATTTAATTTGAAATAAAGTAGACCTTCTATATAATGTGGGTATTTGGGGACAAGCACGAAGCCCGCGTCATATGGAGTTGCTATGTATTCATATTGGTGTAAACCAGAAAATGGAATATGGGCGTCTTAGGGAGACCCGCATGATATACATGCTCATGATACATAGAGTGAACTGTAGTAAAACTGAGGGGATCATTTTCACAGATTGCCATTTGCTAAATATTTTTTGTTTCAGGCAAAACTGAAGTGTATCGCTCACCTTTGGGATCTCATATTCCCGAGAACGGCTGCCAAATCAAGCTCCATGTCTATTGCCTAAGAAAAAATTACTAGTTTATTAAGATGATGAGACATAATTCTATACAGAGATGATGTTTTAAAATAATCCCACCACCACTGCTTCTTAGATATTAACAAATGCAGTGCATGTATTAATTACTTAAAATTAGTACTTTACCTTAGTAAATTCTCCGGCAGGGTCGGCGAGCATTTTTATCTTGATTAGAAATATTTTGTTGAGCAATTAACATAAGTTTGGGTGATGTTCAATTAGCAATGAACATAAGTATTGGAGTTTATTCGTTAAATTCATATTGTAGTATATTGTGTGAAACGGTTGAAGTTACCTTGCCGTCAGCATTATGGGCCTTTCCCCAAGCTTCCATGACAAATGGGTCGTTAACTGCAACGCATGCTATGACTTCTGCTCCTTTGCTTTTCAGAGCATCTATATTATCAACGTAGCCTGGCAAATGAGTCTGTTTAAATAAGAAATGAATTAATTCATATCACATGTACTATTTTCGTCTTCAAAAACCTAAACTGGAATAATTTTCATAGCGCATTACAATTATAGAAATGACCTTCAATTATCATATAACAATGTACAAACCATGCTACACCCTGGAGTAAAAGCTCCAGGTACAGCAAACAACACTCCTTTTTTGCCGGCAAACAACTCCGCTGCATTTACTTTGTTACCGGGGTTTCCCTCATACAGGGTAACATTGGGAAGCTTGTCACCAACCTCAAATGATAAATTGATACAAATACAAATGAATGGAAAGTGTATGCATTCATGCCAATGACGAAAAAAAACTTTCAACCGAGAAGTTAACGACAAAAAACATGATCTATGATCTGACACGAGGAACTAAGACTAAACTATCGAAGCAGTTCACATCAGCATCTAATTATAGGACAAAAGGGCAGCAATACTTTCGCAGAAATATGTATTATACCTGATTAATTGGTCTATGAACTGGCAAACATGTTTTAATATCGATCAATAAATGTAGGCCCATAAATGTAATGGCTGACATGAATAACTCACCTTGACCGGCATGTTGCAACTAGATCCAACGAAAAATGTGCGGGTAGCTGATTTGATGGGTGCCCTGAAAGCACTTCTAATGGCGTTGATGGTAAGCATAGTATTGATTCAAACTTTTAAATCCGGTTGCGCTTGAGCAAAGTTCGTCCACCGGTCAGTGAGAAGTAGTCTAGACAAGGGCTTTTACACTGGAGATGTCAAGGAAAACTGGGGAATCCCCTTTAAGGAATTCCCTCCAAGTTACGTGTTTCCGTCGGAGCATGCGCACGCTAAGCGGTAACTTTGAAAAGTCTAAATATTTTGGTGAGTTCAATATTTGTTAATTTTAGACATTATTTATTTCTTTTAGACTCTCATGTTCGGCTCCGTGCATGCCTTACCCAGCTTTCGGTTAACATATTCATTAAAATTGTGTTTAACGAATTCAACAGTGAGGTTATAGGTTTTTGTTTACAGCACAGCCTCGGTTGACAGTTTCGTGTGATCAGTTTGGATACAAGCAGGATGGAGGACGTAGACTTACTTGCAGCAGACACTGGGCAAATGTCGACAAATCTGTAAGTTCCAATAACTACTCACATGCAACCTATTCAATTTTTAACGGGTGTCAATTTTCATGTCCATGTCACCATTTTCCATATATTCAGTGTCTCGTTTTTGTGGATTTAATATCTTCAGTAAAGCTTTTGTTTACATGTAGGCCTATCACTTATCTTTCTTCTAACAGTCACCGCCAAAGAAATAGAAAAGGTTCTAGTCGGCGATCATCGGTAAGTCGCTGCCAAATAGAAAACCCAAATAGGGGAAATTGCAGACGCATGCATATCTACTATATCATATGGCATACCCTATATTATATTTTCAGATTCTTAAGCTGTCTAAATCTCCGGCTAGAAATGTGTTAAGTGATCTGGATACGAACGGTGGCTCAGATGGGGAAGACTCCAAAAAGAAGAGGAAGTCTAGGAGGGTTAGTTTTGCAGAGACGCGGTTCGTTAGGTGTGTATTTTTAATAATAACAAATATTACTTCGGATCGCTATCAATAATAACTTATCATGTTCTCCTAATAATCTCTTGAATAATATGCACTATATATTCGAACAATTAAAATTACTTTCTTCAGAGAATTCCATTCCCACGATGCAGGGAAAGAAGAAGCAGCACCCTCCATCAAAGGTAATTATTGACTTTCGTGATATAGAATTACCTCGATAGTCTTTTTAAGCGTTTTATTACCGGGTTAAGTTTCTACCGGTGAATAGCCCCAGGGAACCATGAGGGTTTTCCCGACAGTTGTATATGGTAATCTTTGAGTACCAACTGGTTTCATTGCACTTGCGTTGAGAATTTGAGTGGGGTCGAGCTGCAGCCTAATGGTGGGGGTACAAGGATTAGAAAAACTTGGCAGCAGTTGTGATAATCCACGCAAAGCCTAATGACTAATGATTCGGGTTCTCCATCGCCATTTTTCAAATTGTCGATTTACTCAAAAGGTGACGAGTGGATGCGATGCAATCCACAACTTATTAGCAAGTCGTTTCGTACAAACTCACGGGGATTAATAAAGCTGTCATGTCTTTCTAACGTTTGGTACCAACTTTCGATCGTTCTGAACCCTCACATAATCAACGCAAGTGCTATATAACCATATTTGTATTGTCAATGAGGACTACCGGTAACAAAACTGTTTCTCTCTAGATATCGATGCACTTTTGACAGGATCAATACAGGACAAAATTCGTTCATTGCAACAGGAGCCGGAGCCAAATCTCGTCGTATCAAATAATGTAAATGCTACCATGATCGGTAACATGTCTATGGATTTAACACTATGCCAAGGCAACACCACAACTTCCCCAGCCGAGATTTTTGAGAAACCTTCTATTGACAGAAAGCGATTCTTGATAGGACTAACCACAAGGTGAGCTGGTATTCGATATGCTCAAAAGATACATGTTTTTTTATCCAAATTGTTTGCAAACTAATATAAGATAAATCCAAAATGTTGTATACTTGATTATTGTATTTTCACAGTACTCAATCGGAATCAAGCAATCAGACCAAGTATTTTGGTGAGGACGATCCCGATGAAATGGATCTGACTGGGGTAAACCATGAGAATACAGATTCTATATCCGCATCACGAAGAGTATCTGATCGTTCGACTTTGAATCAAACCAATCTTTTATCAAGCAGTTCACGTTTCTATGGTTGGGACACCACCGAAACTAAAATTTACGAGCCGGATGAAAGCCTGTCGGAGGGGGGCAATAAAACGCGTATATTTTCCAACGAATCCACCGGGAAAATGGATTTAACAGCTTGTGTAGATTATCCAAAGTTAAATGAATCAGCAAGGATTGGTAACAATACCATGATATTTAAATCGGGAGATTGCGATATGGAACTCACCAGGTGCATAGCGGAAAAACCTAATCCTCCCTCCAGTTTCAATGTGAGTCAGTTTGCTCCTGAACACATGTGTAGTCCAGTTGCTAAGGTCACAGCCAGGTCTTTTCTGGACCGGCTTGCTGGAGTGGAAAAGAGTTCCGAGGAAGCCTCTACAATGAAACCATCAAAACTGTTTAATGTGTCGTCGAAGAAGCCCGATCTGCTGCTATTCTCGGAAGGTCATGAAGAAAAAGTTGATGCTCTAAGTTTCTTGCGGAAGTTAGGTACAGGGTCCGCCAAAGAAGGGACCGTGTCTCCAAACAAAAGGCAAAGTGACCAGAGAAACATTCTATGTGGAGCACCAGTTTCCCAAGATACTACCGGTACTTTTATAAATACCGGTAATATAACCACATATCAATCGGCAGATATGGATCTTACATCGGTAGTAAATACAACTCGTAATCCAACGCCAGTGGCGAGTCTCACTAAATTGTACAACGATGGAGACGATACAGGAGCGATGGAGCTAACAGTATGCTCAGGGATCGCGTTACACACAACAGATAACGGATACCCATGTTTTAGCGGCAATGCACGGATTCCTCAAGCTCACGTCGAAGAAACTGGTGGTGGAGAACGAACAGTTAATTTCAAAGATCTAACTATTCAAGGAAATATGTCCATGACCGAGTGTGTGTCCTTTGCTTCCAAGGAACAGATTACTTCGGAGTCCCATTCTGTTTGTGAACGAACCATTCATTTTAATGCAACATCACAAAATAATGAAATGGAGCTAACAGAGTACATTCCTCAACCAATTGGGATAACCAAGACTGAGAAGAATTTGGCTTGTGAAAGCACTGAACAACCCAATAGAATACATTTTCTTTCAAATGACAACATCCCAGCACACCTTGACAATTCAGCCCTGACCGCAGATATGGAACTTACACATCCTGGCCAGCCAAGCCGTAACATATCTGCCCCAGTGCTGGCAGTTACACGAAATACAAGTGACTTGGACGCTCAAGACAGAAATGTTATAGAAAAAAGGATCAATGTTAGCATAACCATGGAAAAAATCAACGCGAGTTGTTCCATAGGCCAGGTTAGATCAAACAAAACGTTACCCATTTCAAATGAGTCCAAGGTATGCAACGACCGATTTTCCGAGACATGCCCCATAGAGTACCAACCGAAGACGAGTGGTTCGGTTGTGAACGCTCAAGTGTCAAGCAAAGAAAGCTTCAGCTCTTCGTGCCATTTATCAATGGGAATAAAGAGGGCATCAACTACTTTATTTGATTCTGATATTCCTGCCAAGAAGGCCAATCTTTTATCTGAGACCGATTCTGTGGAACAAGATTGTCAGTCGGACCTCACTCTGGCTACTGAAGAACTACCTGGGACATCCAATGATACACGTGCTTCCTTTGCGGAGATATCATCCCCTACAGAAATGAATTCCACTAAAATACTGCCGGAAATCATGGTTGACAATGTTCCCGATTTACAGGACAGAGAGAAGTGTAAAACACTTAATCTATTTGAAAGAGGAGACAAAGATATTGATGATGTATTTACTGAGGTTGCCCCGTGGACCAACGCAGACTTGCAAAGTCCGGATGAGGAGAGAAATTCTCCAGGTGGCATCGCCCCTCAGATTCCCCTCCATGAGTCCACAGAAAAAATGTCGATGAATTACCTTAAAGATGTGCCTGCTATGCCAGGAACGGTTCAACATGCAGATGAAAGAGCGCTTTCTAGGTCATTAGTATCCTCTAAAGAACTTAATTTAAGTCGAAAAGACAAGAATATATTTGAAGAAACGCTGGATGCTCCTCATCTTCAAACGAAGATAAACGAAACAAACAAATCTGCTT
Source organism: Armandia brevis (assembly GCA_035585475.1). NCBI lineage: Eukaryota > Metazoa > Annelida > Polychaeta > Opheliidae > Armandia > Armandia brevis. The sequence goes on from JAXGGS010666565.1 coordinate 112,291, forward strand.
CAATGTTGGATCTCAGTAGAGCTTCGGCGAGCCTACTAGCGAAGACTGTTGGCTCAAATGTGAGTGATTTGTTTACGTATATTGTAAATAGCTTTATCGAACTCCTGTGCAAACAAAAGTTGATTATCGGAGACCTGTATTCCACTTCCTCTTAAATGATCTCCATATTTGCAGATATCTTGCCGCGAGGAAATGGCCAACCACAGCCTCATTCCTGAAGGAGGTCCAAAAACTATCGACGATTTTCTGGCCCTTTTTTCCATCTATGAGCCACCAGCTGTACGGAGAAGTACCATGTCAGCCATGTCTATGAAACAACCCCAGACCCTGAGCGAAAAGCTGCAAATGGTTATCCCCGAACTGGAGGGTCAGATGTACGAGTGGGTTTGTAAACAAATCAACAGCTCAGTCTCAAGGTATTTATTATGTTCCTCTCTTTTTAAAGTCTATGCTTTTTCATCTGTTATATACCGTCCCTTTCAATTTATCCATTCGCTTATGAATTTTTTTCAAAGGTGCAAGGAACTCAACCAAGAATTGGGCGAATCTTTAGTTGTGAATCCCCCGGAAGTATTTGTCCAGGCTGGAAATGATCCTGCGATTACTCAGTACGTCCGAACTCTGCGGCGATACGCCGAAAAAAAATCCAAGAAGACATTTAAAGAATGGAGAATAAAAATGGTTACAAAGCTAAGGGAGGAACTGGAGGTATTTACTATTCATACGTGAATGATATTAGATGCTTTTTCATAATGATTTCCAGAAACAGTGACATTGATGTCGATATCTTTATTCAGGTCGAAGAGATTAATATTAAAGAAGGCCGCTCAGAGATCGAAGAACATTTACAATCGGCCGATGAAACGTGTGCGTCTCTTCAGCAATGTAAGTTTGATTCTCTGTATGATAATTTCAATTTCAGCATTTGAACAAACACGATTTTTTTTATTGATTTCCATCACTTTCTCTTTTCAGTGGAACAAATTCTGGACACTTTGATAGTCGATATAGAAAGCAAGCACATACCATCGCCGATGCCTATTCATGATGAAACACCTACCAGCGGTTCGTATCCCATGTCCTATTTTAAGCTATATTTCTAAGACGATGTTTGGTCAGAATCAAATGATGTGTACCTGGTAGTCAACGTCGTTCTTATGGGTTCATTTCACGCTTATAGAGTGCAAACACGCGGAAGAATTAGTTGGCCTCCAAAATAATCTGGAGTCACTGTCGTCGGAAAAGCATGAATTCGAGAACAGGCTGCACGAGAAACATAGTTTGCATGAGTCATTGCAAGTTGTGGTTGAAGAAATAATGCCTCAATCGGACCACAGTCGCGACTTTTATTGGGCGCAAGCAGTTGCCATAGAAAGGTTGGTATGATATTTTGGCAACTAGATGCACATACATCGGTTGTGTAAAGTTCAGTCTTAACACTATTCACCTTTTCTTTAGTTTAAGTAAATCTAAATTAGAACAGTGGAGTTCAGGAGGAGCATTATTTTCCTTCCTTTACGGAACTGTTTGTTTGGATATTAAGTTTGAAGATTGCCAACAACAGAAATTGGATAACCAAGGCAGTGACAGTCTGCAGTCGGTGCAGTCATACAGCTTTTCCTCTAAGTTATCTGGTTAGTTCTCCATCTTCCATCTTTTTTTATCATGCTAAGTTTAAATTGGTACATGCGTTTCTGAGAAATATATCAATGTCGTAGTATGGAACAAGAGTTGTAATACAACTTTTTTCCAGATCAATCTACGGCCGCGGCGAAACTTTGTGAGCAATTCATTATATCAACGCAGTTTTCAAATTGCCATAACTCATTGCCGATGGTAAATATTTCTGAGAATTTACTGGTAACGAATAAGTGTGTCATCTTACTTTTTTTTCTTTCACAAATCAGATGTCAAGCATTAATTTCTTTGCTTTTAGATTGTACGCGAAGTTTGCCTGAACGCGTGTCGCGCTGAAGATTTGTTCGCTGATTTAGAATTTTGCCAGTTGTATCATCGTACAACTTTCGACAAAAATAGGTATAAACTATGAGTATATGCCTCCTGATTACATGTACATGTCTAAGTATTATAACATAGCGTCGTTTTCATACCATGAAACAATGGAACTGATGCACTTTAGATTCTTCATAAGTCTACTATCTCTGCAATACCAAATACATATGTTTCATCGTTTTTGTTGCAGAGTAACTTTCATGGTCAGTAATTTGGTCGCGCATTGCAAATTCGCTGCCCGGTTCACAATAGATCATAGAACGTATCCAACCGTTCGCCCTGATACTGATGTCACGATACACATAGGAAATATAAGGTACCCTATCTCGATTTCCGTGTTTCTGTGAAGTTGTATATAATTCAAATCAGTGTTTCATGGGCGTCGCTTTATACCCGAGACTAATCCGACATGATCTTTTACAGCCGTGATGCTATTCTCAATGCCATTCAGAAGATTGCACCAGGATATCAGTATCTCAGAAGAGTAAGCGTGGCGTTAAATGTCTTCATGGGGAAAGATTGAATGTGTGGATGCATAAAACAAGATTTTTTAAAATTATCAAATACGATGTAAAAATTATGTCAGACATATTAAACTATAATATAGGTAAGACATGATACTACGATTGTAATATATTCATTTTACAGAACGTTTAAACGCATGTATTAACCACTTCGTTGTTGTATTATAAGATTGTGCTTTAAATTTAATCAATTGCCTACATATATTTTACATATGTTATTTCGTCTATTCCTTGTCATATTAAAGTAATCTAAGTGTATTATTAATTATCGATAATTGATTGAATGTCACATGAATGCAATTACTATATCTGAAATTTATATTAAGTTGCCTACACAGTTTTGAGCAGTGTTACTACATCTATACCCTTAATCTGATGATTGAATCGCTTCTAGTACAATTAAATGCTCTTAGATCTAGTTTGTGAACGGATATCGATCTAATGAAGAAGACAGAACGACAAATTGAAAAAATAAATTCCAAAAAATGTTCACCACATGTAGGCAACAATGTTATAAATATGATTTCATTTGACTTTCACCATGTTTAATATTCTTTGCCAATCGTTATATAATCATGGCATGGCTCCTCCTATTAAATGCTAAGTCTGTTTAATGGATATAAAGTGAAACATCGTTTAACTTTAAAGGAAACATTTGATGATACCAAAAATGTTTAAATTTATCCCGCAGCTCCACAGTGAGTGGAGGGGGGGGGGGGGGGCTTATAAACCGCGGGGATGCTGATATACGGTATTTGGGAAAATACAGTAGTACCAGATATTTTCTTGTTCTTAACAAACTGGCTTTAATCGCGGTCATGATCCAAGATACACGAGGTATTGAAATCAATATAATAAAATATTGATATAATGCTTTGTGGTGCGAGTAAATATACATACCCTGCATTCTCGATTGAGGGGTTACGATCTTACAAAAATAATAAGATAACTATTACAACGGGTAAGTGATGAATCTTTAGATTCTGTTAAACCTGTAAAAGCTGGTTGGCCCGGAAGGTTGGCTATAATTATTATCCCCCCCCCCTGTATTTTTTCCGGAGCTAGTAGAGAAAAGCACTATTTGGCAGTTAGGCAAATGGTCTGCAAGACGCGAGTGAGTTAGGCATGTGGCATCCACAACAAAGATGGCGAACACAGACAGCTGACTGTAATAGTGGAGCACATTAGTATTGCTGATTCTGCCATTATTTTACGCATATAACCAGTGCCAATAGCACAGACGGATCAATTTAATTATAGAGACGTAATTTATGCGAAACAGGTACGTTTCAAGGGGACAATTTGGTAAAGATTTAGTATTATTTGTTGAACGTCTGTCATGGTTAACTACAATTTGTACAATGCATGGACTGACGCGTGAGTTGAGTACACAACCCATGGTACGTAACAATGCGTGAATCAATTATAATGTATATTCGCAGGCTAATTATTTTCTTCAGATATCCCCTGACCGTTATTATAATATATAGTAGCCATAGAA
>JAXGGS010666565.1:127409-167035 GCA_035585475.1 Armandia brevis
AAAATAATTGATATTCTGCTCCCATCCATATGACTACCCCGTTTGTCATTACTGACAGTTTAACGGGATTATCATTGTACTTTCTCCATCGAACGATGACTTAATCAGTTACCTCGCTAGTACAGTACAATCAATCCATATGCCTCGAGATTGGTGGTTTAAACGTACTCTGTGATGAAAATCTCCACCTATTTAGATGACAGCTCTTCATGGGCGAGAATTAAAGTTGCTTGAAGCGAGGTGTTTACTGATTCTGCTCCGAGAACTCCCAGGTTGGCGACAACGCTCGAGAGAGTATTTCAGTTACCATTTTCTCAAGTACACAGCCCATCGTTAGTGGCAAGTGGAGGGTTGGACCGCAAGGATAATAGATATGCCGAGAAAAATGATAGGGTGGCTCTCTGTATTTTGAGGCGTTGACTTTAATATGCAAACTCAGTTTGGGTCGAATTCCTATAACAGAAATATTTTAATCAGGAATTTCATTTGGCTCGTAGATTTGTGAACATCATCTATTGTTACCGCGGTGCCATCAAATGGGTTGAATGATAATTCAAAGTTCAAATGTTGAGCACAAGCTGTCCGAAATGTCAGCTTTTGCTCTAGATGAGTATAGCAATGCTCTTTGACGTGGAGAAATTATGCGCCCGGTTTCTCCCATCATACCTTTGCACTCCCTTACCTTCGTTGTCTCCAGCGTACCGTCTCATGCCCGAATCGCTCTAAATTACCTTAAATCACGTTAATGTGCCTCTAGATAGCACTTATGTTCTCTCAGGTTGCTGCTGTAAGTTATCACAAGGGACACTTTGGGATAAATGTTATTATAGGAAAACTATGGATTGTCTTCTTTGGATGAGTAGGGAGTCAACATCCCTACTGTTGATTGTCCTTCCTGTCCCATCAGTTTGATATGCATCTTTATAACGATGTAAATTGTTACGTGTCAAAGCTAAAACTAATCTTCTGAGGTTCGTCCCTGAGTTCGATGGGATCAATACAAAATTAACCGCATTTTTACTTGTACCGCTGCTCGGTGCCTTGTTTTTCTGTAAAGTGGTCCAGAAATGCAGATTTATGGGACCTTTAGAGATCCAAGGTCCACAATTCCTAGTCGAATCGTACGAGGTGAACCTAGCTGGGGGTGCGATGGAGTTGGGTTTATATTCCGTTCGAGCTCGCTGGTTCAGTTTTAAGCACCCTGGATCCTAGAATTCCCAATGGGGCAAAGCCATCTGAATCACGCTATTTATCACTAGATTTTTATAAGGAGTGAATTTTACCATCATAATCAGGTTGATGTATTGCTCGAGACACTCTGTAAGCATGCTCCGGAGTCATCTGAGGAACACCGTTTCATCAGTGCTGGATCAATAGATCTTATAGCGTAATAATCGATGCATGTAGACGAGATAGAAAAGGACTTAATGTTCCCTATCTGCTGCTTCTCGTGCGATGTGTGCCCTTTTTATGATGAAAATTATTCTGGACCTATGTAGCACCTTAACTTGTCAGATTTAGCATAGATATCAATCAGATCAATACCACATTAGCATAATTCTACGCGTTTACAATCTACTGTCCTGGAAATTGACCTAGAAGTATAGATTCATTCGACGCGCAGGCGTCGCCTGAGGTCCACATCTTATACAAATTAGACTGGGCTGACAAGGGTGTCTGATAGAAATATTTTTGTGGTGCTAGTATGCTTTTTTTTATCCTTGAATTAAATCACAGATGGTCGTTACACCTGCTCGTTTCCCCGCACAGCGCTTGTACAGTGGCCTACCGGTAGTATGCTGCCCTAAACTACAAATTAAGCAGTTGAGTCAATGCCTTTTAAAGCCGATCATCAAGATTCGTGCAGACAGATTAATGTTGCATGAACTATAATACGCTTTTTAGAACGTCTTATTATGAACAAGACATGCTCATGGTGTGGTTAGTTCCTGCGTAACCGCCCTTTATGTAGGAGCCAAGCCTGTCAGAACTTGTCCACCTGTAAATTCCCTCCAAGACATGCTTTACACTCTATAAATTAAAGCCGCGCATGCCATTGTAACAGCCGTCTGGAATTTGTTGCAAGGTCTTTTGGCCCTAATGTTGCATGAAAACAATCACCTATATCATGAGGCAGTATACGTCGGCAAGCGTATGATTAGACAACTTGTTACCTGCCTGTCTGTCGAGTGTTACTCTAGTAGAGCAACAACACATAAAATCAACACACAATCCATCTGATCCTGTCACTCCCCCGCTCAGGTGTAACGCTTTAATCTGATTTTTACGAGACCCTCCAGTCGACCCCGGCGCGCGGTGGGGCCGCAATCATTTGTGGCCTGTAATTAAATATAAACACTACAATTTAGCGGTATAAGATGGAGTGATTTTAACGCATTAATTTGGAAGCACCGGGTTTTCCTGTTGTTAGAGCATGGCCCCCCGCCCGTCACCCCCCTTTTTGAACTTGCGCAGGTAGGTAAGATATATCCTCTGAACGTGGTTAAGTTCATCGGTTCAAACGGCAGCTGTCGGACTGAGGTCACGCTGTATATAAATAACCAGTGGTAAGAACGTGTGCGTTTGGCATGGGTTCACTCAAACGATTACGCAAGCAATTCTGTCCAACACATTATGAAATGTCTGATGTGCTTAGCCAGATAGACCCCCCCCCATGCCCCTCCCCGCGGGCATGGCTTTGTCCAGATAGATCCCTACACACCCCCGGGCATGAGTTTGTCTTCCATGCCTGTGCAGTAAGCTCGGGGGTGGCACGGGCAGTTTCTCCGTCAGTGCAGCCCATCTCTCATCTTTGACGGGTTTTGTCAGCTGGGCATCGAATGAGTACGCCAAACATACTTTCTGATCTAATGTATTGAGGTATTCCTGCTGTTCCTCTCTTTCGACACAATGTTTTTCGAGGAAAGTGAAAGTCAAAACGTGTACTGTCTCACTGTTAACCGGTGGTTGCGCGCGACCATTATATGAGCTTTAATATTTATTTGCTTGTTGTTGACATTTTTTGCGCTTCGTCTTTTAAGTTGTCAGCAAATTCAGGAAGAACATGTCTTGCATGCCTCCGAGTACGGAAGTGTTATGTGATTCTTGACCGCCATATCACTTTTCAGGCTAATAGAAAGCTCAAGCGCCATCCATCACATTGGCTTTGCTCAATCATATAGTTCTATTTTTAAGTGACATTTCTCGTCTGTGGATCTGCAGAAAATACCGTCTTATAATTGGGCCCCTTCTCAGATGTCTCCTAGCTGGCCAAAGTGTTCTTAAAAATGTACGTATGCAAAAGCAAAACCATATGTTATGTTGCTGACATTTGGCCTTCAGAGTTTTGGGGTCGCCACTGTCATGGTTGTTTGTCCCCGCAGTTTTTAGCTCTCACCTCACCGAGGGGTTGAGGAAAACAACAACCCCGGAGAAGGAAACTTGCAATACCGGGGTAAATGGTGCCTCTATTTCTGGTTATTGCTGATCAGCAGGACTGTCTGGTGAGACTGCTGTTGCAAGTATGATACAACCACCGGTGAACGCTTGATACTGGACACCCGGCCGTTGAACGGACACAACTCGAGCCCTTGACCTGTCAGTTATCCGGAGGGTGGACCGACAAAGGGCCTGGAGCTGATGCTGTCGATGATGACCCCTCAGCTGTCAAAACGTTCTGCTCCTGTCAGGCGTGCATCACCAAAGTTGCGGACAGCGGAGATATTACGTCAGCAACAGCCATATACCACTCCAGAGATGCCATTCTACATTTCCCAGACCGACCAGTAATAAACATTCTTAGGTGCTCATTGACAGGACAGTTGTTTATGTGGCATGTCTATGATTAATGTGAATCGATGTCCACGTATGACGAGGTACCGGTATGTAGCGGCATCAATTTCACTTCCCACATTGGCAATTAGTAACCGAACTATACAGTCAACGCTACCCAAAAAATTGGATTGTCGAATGAGCACATTGCAGCACCGAATACATCACGTTCGTGCAATAGTGATTATGTAATTGAAGCATCAACCCAAGTGGCTATTTGGTTTAAGTGTCATGACCTGAGCTTGATTGAAAGAGCTTTTGCTAATAAAAGTACCTACGTTAATTACTCATGTCTTACCGCCTGCAAAATACCCAAGCCGCGCCTGACTTCATGTGACATTTAAGCCACCAATATGTATCTCCTGGAACCCAAACACAAGTAAGCGAATACTGGTAAACAAGTTTGCCCTGGAAGCTATATTAATAGTGTTATCTCACACTTTTAAATGCCACCTCTTGTTTTATCCAGAAATTTATGCTACAGTTCTAGGGCGGAACGCTAAATTTTAGGTGGGGCGATAAGTTACAAAATTTCAAGCAGGCAATTGATACTAAACTTTACCCTGTGCTTAAAAACATTTTTTGAGGGTTAAGCACTATTTTGCAACCGTACCGGTACTTGTACAGCGCCCGAAGAATAGAACACTAGAATTCTGTTTTATGGTTTACCTATATACATGTCCCCAATCATCATAGTCGTTTTGCGTTCGGTGTTGGAGAATTCAGTTGAATTATTGATTCTTAGGTGTAGTTACTAACGTTGTATTACAGGGAGAGAGGTTTATAACCACTATCCCCAAATGTCATTGATTGTTCAAGAAATATATTGTGTTTGCGTATTCCTGGTGCACTTCCAAATTGCTGTCTAATTCCATAGCGAGGGGATGAATTCCCCTCACAATCTGCCATGACTCAGGCAATTTTCACCACTTAGACTGCGATTCTACAACGCCAGGCGAATGAATAGGATTTTTGGTTAGACCTACCGTGCCAACGTATTTCTGGCAGATGTTATCTATGCATAGTATAAATACACATTTCTAAATTAACAATTAACACAGTTAAACCGCGAAATATTAGCTGGGTCGGACGTATTTGATAGGGATTAATTGCTGGCTCTAGCACACGTTTTATACATGTTAATGTGTAGATCGGATTGCGCTATTTGTGTTATTCTCGTGTTGAAAAAATAATCGGACAACCTAGAGAGATCGTCTGTCTACTGGCCGCCTTAAAAACAACGCTTTCTACTTGAACGTGCCTAAATGTAGCATTGTGGATTTTGCATCAGCAAGGCAAGAGTGGTGCTTTTTTGTCTTGTCACACAAGTCGTGGGTTTATTAGACACTCCTACACTGTCACATAAGCACAGGAGCAGTTTGTCTGGCGAGACTTGTTTACTTCGGGTAATAGTTCTCCTCATGGTGATTTGTTGCTCCAGCCATTGCTGCAGACGACTGAGCACCCAGCGTTTGCTGCTTCGGCTGAGCCAGGCCACAAATCTACCTGCAAACCACACGATCATTTTTATTTCCTCAGGCCAACTGAGCCAGTCACCTATCTTAATTGGGCAGGTGCGGTCTGACAGATTACTGTGGGTTCTCGCGAGTGACCAAAGAACTCCCATCTAAGGAATATACAGACCATGCTTATCAAACAAATATCCCATTTAAGTTTCGGACGAATTTGACGCTTTAGAATAACATGTGATCATGGTGTAGTAGAAGATTTTATGATTTATTACTTTACACTCCCCGACTGCTTGCTAGTACGTCTTTCATAATTCATACGTCGTAACACACGTAGAAAAAACATTATATATTTATTGTGGATTGTCGTGGCTCTGGGGACAGTGACTGGGTGTTGTCTACCATCGAGTAGATTTATGGGTCTTGTCTCCCAAGCATGCTTTCATGTTATAAACACTGCTTGTGTCCATATCACCTCGTGGTAAATTTACCAATACATCCAGAAACTCAAGCTTAGTGATACAAAATGTAGAAATGGTTGCAGATGGAATACCCAGCATGCATACCCTCTGATGTTGCCCTGTGGTTCACGGTTTATTTTCTGTGATTTACATGATATCCACGATTTAATCTGTCAGTTACTTTAATCTGATACTGTAATCACATCTTATCATCACCTCCAACAGGCTTAAGCTTTTCATCGATTCACTGACGAGGACTCGTCTCACTTTGTTACTTTACCACGCATCACAACCAGATCCATGGAATTGGCTGTCGTTTTCATGAAAGTTGATGTATTTATGTGAAGAGCTCTCGTCATGTCCTGCATCTGTTTGGAGGCACCTTAACCCACTTGTTAACGTTGCTGGCGTGCTTCTGTGCAATATCTGATGGAAGCTCGTCCATCTTCTCCTCTGCCTATGTGTCGTGCCGGAGACCACTAACTGATTCATGTCTAACGAATCACATGCACTCAATTATCCCCCGCAACTTCCCTATTTTTAGTATTTCTAGGCATTGTTTGTCGCATTGTACGGGAGACCAGGTAAAAGTCTTTGATTTTTTAACCATATTTTCCAGGGCATTACCTTTCTACTAGTGCAATTGACATTGCATGTATTGACGCACACTGTTTTAAGTGCAAGCCATAAAACTGTCATTCCCTGGAAATTTATCAGGTAGATGTGGGTTAAAGTACCCTCATAATCCTACATCAGGACGCCAATGGGATGATCTGGAGTTAATTAAATCTTATAGATAAGATAATCACGTACAAAAAAGTAGCTGCAGTAATAATTAACACAGTTTTTGTTGATTTTATCGACTGGGACGCAGAACACTATGGCCGTGTAGCACCCTATTTAGCGATAATTAAATCTGTTGAGCAACTGTCTCAGAGGCACTGGCAGAACCTCGAACCGCTCAACTAACGTAGATTATCTGGAAAACCATTATAAAGGGCCCCAGGTGTATACGTTTCGTAAGACTTTGGGCTAACGATAGCAGCCACAGATATCTGGTACATACAAATTAAACTGGGTACGCGTTTGGTGAAATGAATGGCCTGCCAAAGGCGGATCGATACAGAAATCTATTGGCACGGCATTCTGAAGGTCTCCGACCACCGAGAGTAAATGAATGCTTGGGGCAAATTGATCAGCCATGGAGGTATTGATTGCTTGTTTACTGGAAATGGGGAATATGCACTGATTACTACGAGCAGCGCGGATTTGGTGCCCTGATTACCCTGACTTAAGTTTAGATCAACCAAATCACAGTTTGTTCAAAGTTCACTCAAATGACATGCATATAATGATAAATGATAACCGTTTCATAAAGCATATCATTCTTTTTCTCGGTGTGAATTGGTATGCCGAGTAGCTACTCAAGTAAGCTGGTCGTATACAGACTCTTAAAACATTATACCACCTCGAGGAGAATTTCACTTACGCACACGAGTTTGTTAGACGTCATGAACGCGAGTTATACTATGTCAATCATCTTCAGACTACACCACACCACAACCAGTTTTTAATTTATTGATCGGTCTAGGCCATTGAACTTTTGCCCAGGGTAGAGGCAGAAAGTATGCAAACATGGCATGTGTGTATACAACAGCTCAATCTTTACTATCACCGTTCGGTTATAAACACATCATCAAAGAGATGCGAAATCAGTTTGTACATGCGTATTTACTAGTTCAGGTACCGGTATATGATTAGGAGATGCGCACGTGGTCTACCTGTTGTAACGTTGTTCGAATAGATAGCAACTTTCCCTAAGATTGAATAGCTGAATGTGATGGTATGTTTACGTGTACATAATTGATTGCCTTTTTTCTATATACATGCCTGCTGATTGACAGAATACTTAGATAGTGGCAATAAGCCAGAGTGCACCGAGTAAACAGGCTTCTTTTTGTGACCCAATTGCTATTAAAAGAAAGATGTACTCAAACCTGTTATTTCGACATGAATGGGCTATTATAGCATCAGTTGTGTACTCAAATTTTGCAATAAAGCCTAAGAACGTACTACATGTACTGCCGTGTTGCTTGTGGTGGGGTCTCAAAGTCTGTTTGCTTGTTTTGAAGTTCCACTTATTTAGTAAATATGGCTAGTGGAAACATGTTGATCATCACTGGAAGTGGCATCCTTCCCTGGTGGCTAAGCGGTGCAATCCGATGTTTCATTTCTAGTTTTCAATCGCCACCCAGTTTTAGTGTGTAAAGGCATTTATTCTTATCGTCCGGGGCCGTTTCTTTTGAGCGTTTTACTGTTTACGTGGTATTGTATAGAGGCATGCTCCATCAGCCAGGAATAAAAATAGCCAGACACTGGAGAAGATCGGCTAGGCAGTGGAGACTGTTGTTTACGGCATGCCGGTTCTCCATATGAGGTGGGCAATGTTTGGGTTCACTTCAGGGAGAGCAAAAAAACAAGTTTGAGTGGGTGCCAGGAAGTTGTGGTATGCTGGGTTACGCTTACAGTTGTTCGTCCCCCTCATTGGCAGCCACAAAGCTGGAGTCTGACAATCAGTAATTGTGGGTCATTGCACTAGCTGACCCGTGAAGCCACAGTCTGATGGAAAGACAATTATAAAACAAATAAAATCATAACATGTTTGCGTACTTAGATTATTAAGGCAAACTGGTATTCGCCGTTGAAATGCTGGGAGCTGAGTAGCATTGCTCACACGGCATATATATGCCAACATTAACACTTTTGAAAGATAAATTGGGTTCAACAGCCTTGACTGGCTACCGTGGCGAACCTATTGCAAGACGCTTCGTGTTGAGCTGACTTTTTGCACTGAAGAAAACTGAGGCACAGCGCTGTCTCGATGTGTGCGCTCGTTTTTGCCCTACGCTTCTGTAGCTCATGGCAATTAACCGTATTTTAGATCTTTAATTGAACGGTGTTTGGCGTGCGGTCAGCGCAAGTTGCTTTAAGTCTCGGTTATTTGAGGTAGAATGTGCAGGTAATTAGAGTATATCGGAGAGGAAAACAACACGATTATGTGAATAGCAATGCCTCCAACCTTTTCCTGAGGTATTTTTTATAGCATTATACCTCATTTATAAATCACCACCTGACTCCCAACTGTAAACAATTCTCTTGATTCCTAAAACCTTCACCGCTAACCATTCATTAATCATACGAGCACTTTTTTAAATCACTTTTTCGCCACCTACATCAATAAGGACATGCAATACGTGTAAGCCTTGCTGCTGTGAAACAGCACGGACTCGAGGATGTTGGGCTGGGAGGCAGAAAGCCCTTTTCCAACCCAGTGAATAACAAGGCACACATTAATATGTAGTCATCATTATCCTCTTGGAAGGTGTGTTTTCGTTAACTGGAAAGAGAATATGTTGACCCGGGTTGACCGATGGCACACCTGACACATATCCATTCATCACTTGCTTTTCCTTGCTAATATCTCTCATGGCCGCACTAATGAGTAAATGAGTCTTGTTTGCTTAATCGAGGCACCGCCTACTCCGGGCCTGTGCTGACAGGAAGGTATTTATTTCTATGAAGGCCTTACACCATCTTTTATATCGTTCAGACGGTTCTTGCCGGCTTAAGCAAGCATGGATAAAAGGCGGGCCTCTGTTAGGGTATGTGAGCTATTGGCTTGTCTTATAGCTAGCTTGTCGTTTTGCTCTGTGGGAATATTGAACCGCTCAGGCTTGTCTTTTGTTGGAGAATGTCTCTCAGGTACATGGTACACGTCAGCCCTATAAAAACTCCAGTCCCGTTACATGACTTGATCACTTGTTTTGAAGCATTGATCCCTCGGCGGCCACATTTCCATGTTGTTTGTGGGTTGCGCCGGGCGACGCTTTTAGATCAGCTGCCGGAGTGAGAGGTCATACATACAGCGTTAGCTTCTAATATTTACTCGCGGAAATGGCAGCATCAATCCGCCTGGAGAGATTCGTGTATGCATAGTCTGCCTCTCTCTGACCTGACCGCTGACTGACGGCAATTCCCTTTGCTGGCAAAATAAGACTTGCCGATGGCATGCTTTACAGATGATGGCATGTTTCAGCGAAGTCATTCCCTTAGCACATACTAGCGAATACTGGGGCGTTCTGTATTTTGCCCCATCAAACCAAACAGCTTATCACTTCAGTGGTTGGAGATATCTCAAGCATACTGCATATCGTGTGGTTTGGTAATTTCACAGATATGTTCCTATATATATAAGATATCTGATAATCTCTTATGTAATACGGTAACATGTTATAACCTGGTTAAGTCAATATTGCGTACGGTAACTGACCTGGAATTGTATTATTACCACAGTTCCCTTTTCAAACCAATAGTTGTGGTGAACTTTTGCTACCACAAATCTGACATCGTGCGGTTTGTCTTCAAATAGAAACACTATCGGCCATGAAATAACCCAGTACAAATACTAGGCAATTTTTCATGATTTATTACATACTACAAAAAGTAGTTTGAAGATCAAAGCGATGTCCTTTACCAGAGAATTGATAATGTGTCTGCCAGTGGGCATAGGTCTAAACTTAAATGAAAAGAAGCATGAATGCGATCAATAACGCATTATTGGTAAATGTTGTTTCATCGAATGAAACCTTTCTATTCTGGAATTTCTCATATCATATGACTTTTAGGGTTGTTCTCTTATGTGTCGGATCAATACTTGACACCCGCGAGTGACACCACTCTGATTACACGTAAATGCAATCAATTTGTAGAGCAGACCACTACAGGCCATGTAAAACGGCAAATCCCAGCAACGCATACCCCCTCACTAAAGTCAGCACTGGTGTCTACACTAGTGCGCTGCCCAGTGCATCAGCACGTTACCAGGAGAGGCGCCTTTTAATCTGGGTCTGAGGGCAGGTCCGTGCCGAGAAATCTAACCGAGTTAGGGTGCTTTGCGCTGGTGTTATTCCTATGCTAAACCTGTGATTGGTTTTGATAAGATTTTCAGGACGACGTTTGCTCGTGCCGAAAGGAAAACTGTTAAATATCATCTTGTGTTAAGTCTGCGGCTGTAAAACTGCCGAACTCGTCATTAAGTCGGTATTGGTGAGGGCTAAAGGTCCGGGGTCTGGAAATAAGATATGCGGTAACCGTCAAAAATTTATCGCAAGCTTAAGTTAGTCTCTTCTACCTGCGTCAATAAAACCGACGCAATGGAAGCGCTAGAAGGTTTTGCAGCTGTTTGTTGTACGGGTACAAACTCGATATGAATAGCCTGCCTTTTAGTTTATTAAGAACTAATGCCCAGTTCAGGTGTTTATTTCATCTACCTTAGAGTTTAGAGGCACGCGTGCAATATCACACTTTACTGTTAGCTAAGCGAATGTTACCCCTATTCAAGGTACTAACATGTATACATACATGTATGTACATGTATATGGCGGGTTGACCACCACTCGCCCAACTGTACTTGTTGGGTCGTTGACAGAGTTTATCAGTTGCAACTACTCCGATAACGGAGATAATTTGGGGCCTTTTAAGATTGAAGTTCACATAAGTATAAAACTGTCAACTTCCGAAGTGATTGCTACCAGCGATGATTACCCATGCTTATTGGTAGAGGTTTTCGGCAAGCATAAGCCCCTAAAACTGTAGATAAGTCGTTGATCAATATTCACCAGTTGGTGGTGAGCTAGGTAAGGAGAGTGGATTTCCAGGTTCTCTACTAATCTCTCTTTATTAGAGCTGACATGAGAGGATCTCGAGGTGAAAGGGCTGAAATTGTGGAACTTGTCATGTTTAATGTCTGCTGAAACAGCCTCCTGCATAAATGAATTATTTTCTCATGCACAACTGTAATTCCCAGGGTTTGGTGGATATGTTCTTCCCTGATATTTTTTACTGTTTTCTGAACTATGTCTGCTCAACTATTGTCACTCTGTCATTTAGAGTAGATAAGATCGAACATAAAATGACAAGATATAGACAGTCCTACTATGCAATATAATTTGTATTAAACAATAACGTCTTCATAGTAATAATATGCATATCAATGTACACGTATATGTATATATGTTTGTCTGTCATTTTACCTGTGTAATTGTGTCACACATCTTGATAGTCCCAAATGAACTACATAACTATGTGTAAGTTTGTAGCAAGTACATGTATCTAATTGGCATGCCGCATGTATATTGGTTATAATAATACCGCGGTAGTTGTCGAGCATTCAATCAATGCAGGCACTTGACTTCTCATTGACGTGCATATTCCCCACTATTTTAAGAAAACTGTCTGACGCCATGTCTAGAAGTCTAAAAAATTGATATTATTGTTTTCGATGACGCACAATTACCCCGCAATAAAATGTTCATAATATATTGGTCAAGTGTGCATAATATACTAATAGTGACAGTACGTTATTCTTTGTACCGAACATAAAATGGATTAATTGCATTGGATAGCTAAGTGAATGTATTAGTTTTTTCTTATACATGTAGTACTTGCTTTCAATTTATTCTCTTTACTTTTTAGGCTTTATCAACTTGCCCCTCTCGGACCAGATGAACCTTCTACAGAGCACCTGGCTGGACGTGTTGTGTTTTAATCTGGCGTTCCGCTCAACTCCCTACAAAGGTCTCCTCGTCCATGCGGATGACTTCAAATGCTCCGAGGACGACACCAAGAAATATGGCAGCCCAGTTGAGATGGACACGATCGCCCGTAAACTGGCCAGGAAACTCTCTGATCTCAGCATAACTAAAGAGGAGTATGTGATCATGAAGTCTATGCTGCTACTCAACCCTGGTTAGTATTGCCCACCCATATTGGCGAGAACAATTTCCATTGATAAAATTTGTGAGGATAATAAATGTATTGTTGGCGGGACCAGGACAGAAGTTGTAGACATCTCCATTAGATTAATTGGCTTTTAGTTTTCACTCAAGTACCAGTCGCTTCATGTTAAGGACAACCACCTTTGTAGCCCCTTGAGACATAAAGTCTGATCCCCTTTATGCTTTGTTTAATATATCATAATCCCAACCCAATGGCTACATCTTTAAACGACTGATGACGCATTATGACTAAGCATCAAGTAGACTTTACCCCGCCGAACACATTTATCAAGGGGCTTGTCTCTTTTCACCTTGAGCGTTTTTCAGGGTCACCTTATGAAGATGACTTTGAAGAGACAAGTCCCCGCTTGCCTTCACGACTTCTTGTTTTTCATCTACACTGAATTCGGGTGGTCGTAGTCCTTAGGTACATTGTAAAAAGTAAAGTTTATGACCAGAGAAAAGCACCCGCCCCCCCCCCCCCCCAGTCCCAGCAGCTGAAAGCATTTATTGTGTTGACATGTTCGGGTCCCTGGAATCTGTGGGGATGAATCAGCCTCAATCCCACACGTGTAAAAGATAACTGTGCACATGTCCACATTGATAAAGCTATCAATCTGCCAGCTCATATAAAATCTATAATCTGATTGTGCGCAAATATAGATACATAATTATCTGTGTCTGATAAGTAACAGAAGTATCTGGTTGACCCCTAAAAGCATTTTTGATATATAGAAATACTCAGGGCAAAGTTCAACAATCAAGTATTGTTACTTCTCTTACCCCATTACAAGTATTATTGTTTAATATACTGTAAGTATATTATGTTTAGATAGCAGGGTTAGAAGTTTAGATAGAAGAGGGCATTTATAAATCGCCAAGTTTTATCCATTAATGCCTGTTCATATGAACCACTGTGTTTAATCTAATCTAGCTTCGTTTGTTCTGGCAGAATGTGTTTCCTGCATGCACTCGAGGCAAGGATTTGCTTCAGAGATTATGTGATGTACGCTTTTCACGAGACGCTGTCACGAGTTACTTTACGTCGTACTTTAATACAAGTGTCTTGTGGTTGTTCCCTCAAGGTTATGTATCTGCTCTTTAGATAGCGGTATCGCTTAATTTTACCAGTCTCCCTTAGTAAGGTTAAGACGTCTGACGATTATTGGAGTGATGATACTTGTGATTGCTAGAAAACTCCTTTATTTTCTTTGTCTGTCGCGTGGCAAGGGCATCTGCATGAAGATAACTAGCCAGTCGTGACGCGACATACTACCTAGTGTCTGGATAGTTTCTTGTCATTTATCAAACGATTAGTACCGGGGCATGCAATTAAGTCAAGGTAACCCAAGCATTGTCGTAGCTCTTATCGTATGTTTTTGGTTTCCACCTGACCAAACAGTTAATCTTTATGCAATGGCATAGTTTAATAAACCAGACCATGTTCATGCATTTACCGGTACACTTACATTACAACTCAATCAAATTCAACAATGGTTAACAGTGGCACTATGTTGCATACATGTATACACCTAGGAGAATTAGCTTTTCAGTACTCGGGGATTCGCTTAAGGGCTCGTGCAAAAATGTCGCTGCCTATTCTGTTTATCTCTCACCTGCCGCACCCATTTTAGCTGAGGTCTAACGGCTCCTAGCCCAAGGTGTTGTCGTTTATATGTACATGTACAAAGTACGTATAGTATCACATGGGAACCCTTATCCTTCCAGTAACGCACCAAGTTACACTATCGCAGAGACTGATACCCCCTCGGTGATCACATTATTCTGTGGCGAGCAAACATGTCATGAATATAGCTCGCATGTCAAGAGCTTTCTATAAAGGGGTCTTCTTGATACCCCCTGCAAGTACGATTTAATAAATATCCATAAACGCTTCGTCTAATGCTCGACAAATTCGGCTACTGTTTCGGTCTCCTGATAAGGGCAGCAAATCACATTTAGAGAGATTAATTCGGATCATTGGACATGCCATGGATTAATACTGCTTGTTGGCCTGGTGTATTGTGGCCCAGTTTGTCACTTAAGCTCAAGGGGAGATGGGTACTAATCGGTGATGTTTTGGGAGCTGTAAACTCCCCTACACCCTGTCACGACTCTGCTGCGTCCTGTCGATGTCCACTTCAAGCATCCATTTGACTCCTGCAGGGAGGCAAACAGACTTCCCCGCGAGTAAACGTGGCTAATCTCCAAGGAAATGCAGCAGTTCGGTAGTGGCAGCCCTTGCTTGGCTTCTGCAATCCGGTATTGATCAGCTCCATTCCAAAGTCTATCACTGCGGCAAATCGATGAACAACGCCCTAATGCTGGGTAGTCGCATATTTGGTCACCAGGAATCAGGGTCAATGCAACTCTAGGCACAATTTCCTCAATCTCCATCTAAGCACACGTCGCATTAAGGGCGCAATAAAATTATTAGCTGTGGCTTCAGGCTACAATTGTGTACGAGTTGACGGGCTTTCTGAGGATCAGCAAGGTCGTCTGTGTGAAAGTCCTCTAGTCTGGGATGATAATAAGCCCGTTTGATCTACATGTACGATTATTTCTTATGGGCAGCAAATAGAGAGTGAGGGCTCATCGCATGTAGATACATCATTTTATATTATTGGCTTAGAGAAGAATGGCCGAATGCTATGTGATATTATCATGTTCTGTGGCAAATAATTCCTATCCTCCCTGCTCCTTGACTATGTATAAGGGTTAGATACGTGGTGACAGTCATCCCTTGGCCTGTCTCTGGATTGGTCACCTCTGCTGATTGCTGTCTGCTCGCCACATCTTTCAGCAGACACGGATTATAACTGGCGCTTTTTGGCAGCTCCACTATGATGGAATACACCTTGGTGCAGATGCTTCCTTCAGCACGTAGCCAGCCCCTGGCCTCCATCTTATCCGTTTCCTTTGAAAAAAAGGTCAAAATGCCTATCCGCTTTACTACAAGCTATTTTGCTCCATTTATAGTCTCGCTATCTGAGTAAAAGGTTTATGGCGGGTAGTGTATTTGCTGTGTGAAGGAAATGGGAGAAGCAGTATGGGATGTGTGGCCATTTCCTGGCCATTACACGTTAGATTGACGCTGTCTGAGTGACACGTCCCTCACTTGTCTCAAACTGTTTCACTGCATAAGTAGTCTCTACCGTCATTAAAATTCCACACTTTCTCGCTTTCCCTCTACACTTATTTTTACTGTATCCCTTGGTGATGAATGGCGCCTAGAATATACGTGACACCATACATAGACACGTTGTCACATTAAAGCCTCAGCGTCACATGATTTATTATGCTATGAAAATGACAATAAAATGGCGACGTTTTCTCTAGAAGTCAATGGATAAGATTTGATTGTTTGAGTTTACCTGTAAAAATGGATCATTTGAAATACGTCATGTAAGGACAATTATTTAAACATCGCTTATGCATGTCTTTACATCTATATATACTAGGTCAAGTTGAATATCAAACCTGAATTTTAAATTTTATTTTATTTTATTTCAGACGTGTGCGTGGAAAATAATGATACTGTTCAGCAACTGAGGGATCGAATGCACGATGCTCTATTGGACTATGAGAGAATTCGTGGCAACACAAATCCTCGTCGTGCAGGCAACCTGATGCTCTGCCTTCCCCTGCTTATGCAAGAGAAGCTCCTGGCTAAAGAGTACTGGTTCAACGTGAAGAAAAGCGGCAGAGTTCCCCTACATAAACTCCTCAGCGAAATGCTAGAGTATGCATGCTCTTAATGAAGAATTTGCTGGCGCAGGCCACTTACTATGATATATGTACTGTAATTCAACTGAATATGTGAGCGATTGCCACTAGGTGACAGCACCGGACCTTGATACTAATGTAGAGAGTAGTATTGGCGTGTGGATTGAAGGGTCGGTGCAGCAGCGGCATTTGTTGATTATAGCATTAAGTGATTGGCTCCGAGTGGAAAGCTTTGATGGTCGCCACGATTTAGTATGGCAGCTTGATGGGTGATGCATTAGGCTCAAGGCAAAACATACAACTCTGGGGCGTGATGGTGTATAGCAGTCACGCCTCGTTCAAAGTCAAACATCTTTACCCTGAGAAGCCAATGATGTGATAAATGGATCATTACATGTAGTTCACACTTAATCATTGTTTGATTGATAATATTAGAAGATATTCATACACTTGAACAAACTCACCTTTAAGGATTTTACTGTTGTGAATCCTACACCTGTATATAGCAATGACTGTTATCTTTGCATTAGATATGTGCCTAGACATTGACAGCGGGTAGACTTTTCACCTCACATATATAATTATATGGATGTAACCACAGATAGAGGTAGTCATCACTCGTTGATCCAAGCTGTCTCATGAATAGCAAAGGAAGAAGATAGCTTCTAAGTTTGGCTCGAAGTCTGCAACATTAAATCATATGGAAGCATGTGTCTGCTTTAGAACATGATACATATCTAGAGTAGATTGACTCCACATCTAATAACACAGGACTGTAGTTACATGTCCTAACTTCCATCCCATTGCATCCCATTGCCTTTTGTTATACATAATCTCTTGAAATACTTCACGTATTCAAAGTCGGCATTCTGTTTGCATGAAATTTCTTTTTGATATTCAAAGAAACCTGCTATATATATACCGGTATATACATTCATCGTATAAAAGGCATCTCATGTTGCAGATCGTTACTTCACGGAACAATCCTTTTTCTCTGTCTGCTTCTGCCAAAAGAGATTCCGATATTACACATTAAAATCTAGTGGTGCTATCTTGTGTATAACCAATTCACTCCTTGTGGTAAGTTTATAACCCTGTCTATATTGATCATGTTTGTAGCCATGGTCGGGCTTGAAAGAAGAAGTCTTTGTGTTAGAAGGGATATATATAGCCTTCATGTGCAAGGAGTGTGATATTGCTCTATCTTAGACCACTATATCCAAGAGTCTGCCAGCGTTAATATTATACATGTGATCGCATCTAAAATTCGTTATTTGTCTGGAAGATAATCTGAATGTCGCTCTGAAGTAACTGACCACTGAACGATGATGTTATGTTATCCTGGACTTCACTGCCAAACTTAGTCAGCATATGTTTTCAGAGGATTCGTTTGCAAGTTTTAACTACAATAATGTAATTGAAATACTACACCTGTACATATAGAATAATAGTATGTATTATAGCCTGTAACCAACAGATGCAATACAAAATTAGGGGTTTAGTTTAGGAATATAGGTGGACCAATTCAGGGTCTTTGTAAATACACTGTAGTGAATATAATATGAATGGCCATTTGAAGGACCTAACCCTAAGATCCCATTACATGCTTCCTAGTATGGTACTGCGTGAAAGTGTACATCAATTTTAGCTAGTTGTAGATTAGAGGCATTTGTGTGTAAATATAAGATTATATATAAAAATAATAGTGTGATCAGAAGTTTGAATACAAGTTCATAAAATTGGTTGATCTTCAGTATTGATGAAGCTAGCCAACATGTGGCTGCTGAAACAAGGATTTCATGATATGTATCTGATATAAAATCGCACCATAATACCGATGTGTATACTCACATAATCATGGTCGCTGTATCACAATAGGTCACTGTGCAATTAGCTGTTATAATGCAGTGGACTGTATAGTTCGACGAAGCTTCTCCATTGCTTCGTTGTAACATAAATACGTTATTTTTGTAGAATCAAATCATGGTGTCACTCTCAGCAAACAAAAAGTAGTATAGGCTTCAAGCTGTCCCATTGCTGTCACCAATTCATTTTAAACGTGTAAAACAGTATCTTTGTAACATTATTTCATCACGATTTCGCTTTTTTCAATAGCTGTGCCAAATCATCCAATGTTCAACATTTCATGCATACCATTAGTAACTGTAACACATATGTTCATCGCCAGTCTAAAACCTCATCAAATTGTTTTCATTTTATGAACTTTATTTAAATTGCCCGACAATAGATGTATTTTTTTCGTTACATCGTGCATGGTAAACGTCGGTACTGCAAAAGTACCAAATTATGACTGTCTTTGTCTAAATTATAAATTATTACGATTTGATTTACCTCGTTGATTCATTGTATGAATATGGTGTTGTTTATTTACTGAATACTTTTGCAGCAGTGTTGCTCTGTATACCCCTAGAGAATTGTGATAGGAATGCTCAAGATCGGTTCATTGTGTGATTTTGAATGTAATTTAAATGTAGATATAAACTCACCGTGTGTTACTTTGTGTGAAATATCACCCATTGTATATTATATCCACTACTTTAAGTGTCAAGTGTCAGCATTATTATATCCATGCGTACATAAAGTTTACTGTGAATTTTATCTCGATAGTTAAGGAGTTATGCTTGCTTTGCAACTGAAGCATTTTGTGTGTTAATGTATTTATATTGTCGATAAAGTTAGAATTAATTCCATTCACTTCATGGATTTTCTTGCAATTAAGATTTCATTGTATTTTGTCTTGTCTCCGAGATAAACTAGGACGATGTCTGCTTATGACGATGGCTTCGATGAATCTTTCTTATCTGTCAGCCCCGGTGTGTAATCCATTATTTCTGTGAATGATAACTGATATGCAAGACTAGCAAGTTTATGAGATTACGAAAAAGTGCTAGTTCTCATACACTTTAATTTGTCAAATTAGAAACTGTATTACGTAGTTAGAACTGACTGTGCTGCACAATCTGATTAATGAGAAATGGTAACACCAGGAATGAATATGGAATAAACATTTGTAGAATAGTTTGAAGCATACAGGGCATTACAATATAAAATTACACCATGTTTTTGATATCAACTTCGCTCTGTTTTCGTCCTTGTGGATATTCCCTGAATGTAATAAGTTTAAAGTATGACATGATTTGGGAATGTATCTTATCATTTTCATTGATATGTTCCAAGAGTTTACGTAGTATCATAGTTCATCAACTTTAAACAGTTTGTCTAATATAGGACATGTAGCTTTACTCATATCTATTCTCACAAATGTCGAAACATGATAGATTCACTTTCTTGAGTTGCATTAAGGAAGCTACGAACGTAACATATTATTTTAGGGATTAGTATCGCGAGTGCTTATCTTATGGTAATTAATTTTGTTGTAATGTACATAAATTAATTGAGTGATTTGTGATTTTTTTTTGGTAAAGAATACGGTATTAAAGATAGATTGTCTTCAATTACCTTTCTTCAGGTAGGACAACGTGTTTTTTTTTAAATTATTTGATATATATGATGACCAGGTATATAGTGTTTGTGGTTTGTAGCTTTGTGCAGTCTGACTATCTGTTTTCTTACCCACGTGTTTAAAAGTTTAAACTAGTCTTAGTATCAAACATTCATGGCATCACGTTTAGTATTTTGCATCGATGTGATCAGTTAGATATTCTTTTATTTTCAATCATCCCTCATTGTGCAGCATTTGGCTCATGCTAAATTTCAGGATGCCCCATGTCCTGCCTACATATCAATAGAAATCATCTATATTCCTAGTAACGGTAACTATATATTATGGTTCTAATTAGGATAATAATAAAATCTAATCATGTCCGCATAAGACTTGTATATTTTGTAGAGAAGTTTGTGTATGTGCTCCAGACTGCACATTGCTATGACAATAGATGTTTGGTGTGCCATATGTAGAACTTTAATTATGTAGCGGTATGTGTTAACAGTTGATTCATTCGTATAAAATTTATGCGTGTATTCCTCCTTTTACAAATTATACACCTATGACATCAACCATAAGCAGAAGTGCATACCTTGTCAGTAACAACAGATCTAGTATGCAACCCTCAGGAATGCCCCGTATCAAATCTAATCTCGATATTATCTGGCGAGCTGGCGCCAGTGTGTATTCGTGTACATATAACAAACAATATGTTCAAACCTGAAATCGCACAATTACCACAGAGTAACAATCTTATGTGCTGCAAATAGCTGTTGATGTACCAAGGCAGCAGAACATACATGTTTCACATCCAACATCAGCAGCGGTTTGTGAAAGATGCATCTTTATGGTGGGTGACGGCGCTGTCCCTAACGCAGATATAATGTCCCCGCATCTTAGATCATCGCTCTGCATGCATCCAAACTACATCTTCGTGCATCCCGCCGCTTGTCGGACTCCACAGCTTGCGAGTATGTATTAAAGCTAAAAGTCGGACTCCCTTATGTAATTTAATCATACATATAATTGTCTGTAGGTAAATGAAAGCAGGGTGTTTAAATGACTTTACACGGTATAGTTTTTTATGTTTTATTATGTAGGAAGATTATTATATGAATTTATACCCTAAGTCAAAAAAGCTAGGAGAAATTAGAGACATTTAGAGCATTCCAATATTAGAGCAAATCAACGGTGTTTGCTTCTGCTTACGGTTCCACATTGTAATTAATTTAAACTCCGCATACACTATTTGGTTGTAAGGTGACGGTGCCTTTATTTGCCATGATTCACGTTCGGCATGCACGTACTGGCTACTTAAAATTTGAGCAAACGATGAAGTGGTTGAATTAGGGAAATTTCATAAGAACTTGTGTATCCACTATTGCTTAGATGCAAGTAAAATCATAAGTTTGTACAGTGGTTTGAATTCTGTTAAATAATAAAGGATTTGAATGTTGCAAAGATTATTGTCTTATTTTTCCAAATATATATCAAATCTAAACGCACCTCTATTTTCATCATATATTTAAAATATACTTCTTTGGTCTGGTTGAGCCACATGAGTCCGAATCTCACGAATTTATTTCACAAACAATTCGAGGTATATATCTATCTTCATACGCAAAGTTCACCATGTAGATCGGAATAATAACAAAACATTGTTTTTAATATCAATTCAAAATTGTCGCATAGGTGCATCCAAAAATAAATCACTTTCAGTCTTTGGGTCAGATCTATTCAGTAAGTTGCGCGCACGATCGTGGTTAACGGTTATTTCGCCATGTAATTGATTTTGATTACTGTTTACGTAATGATGGGAATACCACTTTCTACAGACATTCTATATTACATAGGTAACATATTCTGTAGCTCAGCGTTACTAATTTGCTTTGTATAAATCGGTTGAAGTCGTGGTTTGCCATCTTCAGTCTCTTTTTTCAGACGCTTGCTTTCTGTGACTAATATAGAAGCAGCGATTTGATTAAGAACAAATGCGGTGCACGCTAGGGAAAATGACCAGGACAATATCCATTCTGTTATGCTCATAAATTCCAGCTCTTCTGCTACTTTAAATCCAAATACTGCTAAGGCAACTGCATTGAAGAGGCCTGAAAACACAAGTATTTGTTTTTGGAACAATCGATATTAAAATTCCTCTCATTAAACAGTTATTAGATGAATTAGGAAAACAAAAAATCATGATCTTAATGGAAAAAGATTCGTTTCACCTTCTATGCATCACAATTCGTTAATCATTTACCTGATAAATATGCTATTGCAATTAAAGTGGACATCACTGTTTTGTTTTTATCCCACTTCGGCAAAAACATATAAAGGAAGAGCATTATGAGGGACAATAGTATTCCAACTAAGCCAAGGGTCTGAAAGACCTGAACTGTCACATACCAGGCTGAAAATAAATGAAAATAATTAAGGAATCTGTATACCAGTAATTAATGACTATTAATCCGTTTGTTGATAATCGTATCAAACTAAGTCAATGATAGTCAAACGGCTGAAAGTTTTGTGATGGTGTTGCATCAGCTTATCATTTGTCAAAATGCCATCATGTTATTGAATCTGGAAGGTGCAAGGTTTAAGTGCACATTAATCCTGCTTCCCCAAACAACACAAATGCACATGTTACCTTCGAATGACAGGTCAGCCATTTTTTCTTGACAGTTCTCCCCTCTATCCCCAGTCACAAGGTCTTTGAGGGACACCTTCTGGACACCAGGCATTGGCGTGGAATCATCTTTTCGCGTGCAATGCCATACTTTCCATAACCCATATCCACCAAATTCTCCCTTGTCTTCGTTAGTCCAAGTCGCCCAGTGTGAAGTTGAAAATGCCACAATCATATCAATGAATGCAGTTACCATTAGCGCTGTGCCCCCTTTGACAAACGATGAAACACCTTCCTTTTTCTTTTGGCCAGGAAGGCCAGGTTGAACCTGGGGTAAGTCATAATCATAATCGTCCATAATTAAAACCGTTTAAAATCATCAAAAGTCGATTTATTCCCGAACAATTTTGTGAATTCACATCGATGTCATATCGCCTGAAAGAACGCACGTAAGAGGTTTATCGTCAGGAAGCCATCAGACTTCGACACCT
The DNA here is from genome assembly GCA_035585475.1 of Armandia brevis. Taxonomy (NCBI): domain Eukaryota; kingdom Metazoa; phylum Annelida; class Polychaeta; family Opheliidae; genus Armandia; species Armandia brevis. The sequence continues at coordinate 150,316 of JAXGGS010666565.1, forward strand.
ACGTTATCTTTGATGATTCAGGACAAAGATTGACACTCTTATCATCGTTGACCGAATATATCGATTATTAATTTAGTATAATGCAGTACGAAAATGTATGAATGGTGAAGAAGCTATTCATCGGGAGGGATTTCAATAGATTAGATAATCAGATGAGTTCAGTGCTCAATAATTGCTTACGTATCGTAGCTTACGAGCACAGATTATTAATGATAATACATGAACATTCATATACGATGTAGTTTTCGTTCGTAAATATGCCAGGTGTAACGTAAGATATTAAATGGGATGAACAATTATGCGAACAAACTTTTCTATGAATAAGTAGACTTTTATTTGCTAGATCACAAGACTTAAAGTTATGCAAAAAGAGGACTTCGATAGTGGGTCTTACTGATCGAACAACCACGTGCAAAAATATGTAAAGATACTAATTGGTTTTATCTCCAATCCCATACTTCTTACGATCATACGTTTATGTAAATATGATACGAAGAGAGGAAAAAGGCGAGAATAACGTTGTGCATAAACAAAATAAACAAAATAATTTCTAAAAGATCAACAGATGAGAAAATACTAGACAGTCAGATCTTCGAGAAGTGAACTTACAAAATGATATACGGCTTTATATTTAGTGGCTTAAGGTGCATAACATGTATGTTGGCAACTAAGTACAAGGGACAATATAGCGCTATTTGACTAGATATAACTAAGAGATTTGCTCCAGTGAAACTCATCATAGAAAATAATATTTGTAAATATCCTATACAATAGTGCACCCAATCTATACATGTGAAATTGAACATTACAGTTGGTATATGTACATAACTGTATCAACGCCTAGCGTATAAATGGGGGAAATACTACTTTTATGACATTGTATAACTACGTAAATTGTGCATTGTAACTACTAAGGGGTACAAGTACATGTTTTACAAAATCCAAGACCTTATTGATTAAATATTCAGTTCATTGAGAATTACTTCATTAAAATGCACCAAGAACACGCCGGTTACTATCTAACAAATCTCCTCCGTGCCGGTATACTATCTAACCATTCTCCCCTGAATCCAGCTTATTGTAGTAACGATCATACATAAATGCCATATATAGTAGATAACGTACAATTTCTCCATCAAGAATGGCAAGCTAGCATTCTGAACAGGTCTCACAAAGCCTGGTTCTTCTCTCCATCTGTCTGACAGATTACCAACAATCAATTAAACCCGAGCGCATGTACATATGTTAGCATTTGGGTTAGACGAACTAACGGTATTCATTTACTTTACTTCAGTGCAAACATGTATGTACAAATGCATGCTCATATAATATTCGTAATAAATGAATATAAAAATAATACTTCCCACGACCTAGTATTTTGAATAATGCTCAAGACTAATCACACAAGCAAAAACTTACAACATCACTCAACAAATCATAACTACAAAAATATTTTCATATCGGACTAGATAACTTCCGTAGCTCTATCATTTCAATAACTTTCTACTGCTATCGGTACTTATAAATGCTCATGGGACATAAAAACAGAAATACTTCAAGGTTGGCATCTATAAATTGGCACTACTCTTCTTTCAGAAAAAGGGCACTCGTACAAAGCCTATTGCACTGAAAGCACATATTCTTTAGAAGATACAAAAACAATGAAATGTAAAGAAGAATTGAGAGTCTTTAAAGAGATGTTCAACCACTGAGAACATAAATGGAACTAATACAGAAACTCTTAAATGATGATTTCGTCCTTCAGCCATGGTAGAATTCAAGCTTCATCTGAATGCCCACAGTATTGTGTCTCTGGTAATGTGTACAACAGTGTACAGAAAGAAGTGTACATGTCACTACACAGAGTCCTCGACATGTTGCTGTGGGTAACCAGGTGGCATTCTTCGCTTCCGTTTCGGTTTCCTTTGTAAACTCCGATTTATATCCTCCGGATCGACGGGAGACAGTTGACCTCTCGGTAGACTGGATCGAGCTTGTCCCCGCGGCAGAGAACCGTCTACTTCCCTGCGTGGGCTGGGAAATGATGCGATGGCTACCTCCTCCGGATCCTCGTACACGTGATCCTCGTAGCGAGGGCTTCGAGCTGGTTTCTTACGATATTGTATGGGAGCCAGTACGGGTAAAGACCCCTCCCTGGATCGGTCGATTCTCCTGTGTTCTCTGTCCAGATCATTTCTTCTATCTCGGTCCCTATCCCGCTCTCTATCTTCCCTGCTGCGGTCCCGTCTCCCCGACTCTCGGGGGGCCTCGTGGTGTCTGCTAGAGTGAGGCTGGTTTCGCCCACGGCGGTGGATAACTGCTTTAGGTTTGATGGTGGACTCGATGAGGTCTGGTCGTTTCGCCGAGAGACTGAAGTTGTTGGTCTCCTCGACGGGGTGGTTTCCCTCGCTCAGGCTAATACCAGATGAGTTGGATACGGTGCTTCCCTTCTGTATGGAATCGCTGGCGTATGTCTCCTCATCTCCAGCATACTGTCCGTGAGATCCCCCTTCATTGTACCCCGTGTCTACGCTGATCGTGCTGCCTTTAGTGCGATCCTTGATGATGTAGTTCTCGGGATCTATCTCCCTGCATATGAACGGGTCACGGCCTTGTATTGTGTATGTAGCCTCCAGACTCTGCTCGGTCCAGGTTTTACCCCTCACTCTGTAGTTGTACAAGTAGTTTTGCTCCTCTGCAGGCTTCTGAGGATTCACTTTATACCTGAAACAACAAATTGGGATGTCATTAAGTGATACACCAAGTTAATTATTCTAGCCTATTGGCGTTGGTTAAAGGTAACTTTATCTAAAACTGGTGGGCCTACGCCTTTACATGTATGTCTGATTTGGAAACGGTGGGTTAACGGGGATAATTTTACTAAACGACAGACCAAAACTCTGTAAGAAATTTTGGTTATTATGAATAATGATAATTTGGTATTTCGACTAGGCCTTCCTACTATAATAAAACAAATTGTGGGGCTCACAGCCAGTGTTGACGATGCAACAGGCATGCATCCAGGGATGTGATCAAGATGCAAATAATACAACTAAATCAAAGAACATGTAATTTGTAAATCACCAAAAGCATGATATCCAAAGCACCATTTAATCATTGGGAGAGAGTTTTGACTGTGCATTTCTTAAATTCTTATCAAGTATAACTGAAATGTGTATTGTATGTCAAATGAGTGCTTTGATGACAAGAATCTGGTATAGTGGAGTGGTCAAGACAATGACTTGATTAACAGTAATCACAATATAGTTTCACAAAACGACACCATATTGTACTGATTCTGTTGACATAGCATCTAGAAGCGTTGCTTGGCATAGATAGGGGAAATACTTATGCTACAGCTTAAGCATTAAACATCATATGATAACAAGTCGCAGTATCAGTATTAAACATCAGTAGAAATTAGAATGGTGCACACGATATAGTGAATAACCTGCGGCAAATGCCCTGAATGCATTGGCCGGTGCAGTTTATTTCTATCGAGGTTGTCCTGGTCAGATCTAAACTAAAACTATAACATTAACAGTCGATATTCTCGTTAAGTAAGCGTTATAGGAAATGCGTATCATGACAGGATAAAGGAATATATCAATCGTGTCTATGCTATGTGGAACATTTCTAGATGACCGGTCTATACGGACATTCAATGATTGAACACCACGGGGAACCCACTATCTCACAATGGGTCTTAACAGACTAAATTACCCAGAATTTCCCTGGATCGCGTCATATCTGAAATATGCATGGTAAACACAATTCTAATGATTAAACTTAAAATGCAAATGTCATAATATGATCAGCCGTTTCGGATGTAAAACGTACAAGAAAAGGCGTAAACCACTAATTTAAGCACGAGCTAAATAAGCATGCGTTCGCGACGGTAATGATGGAGAGGGACGTTGTACTTCTAATTTGTTCAAGGCAGAATCATCGGGACTGATCACGTGCGGTGAATTTTGTTCTAATTTTGATTGGGATTTGAAGTAACATGATGAAATTAAACAAAAGCTCGGTAACTTGTACATACTTAGGCACCATTGACCTCTCCCTCTTCTTCAAAAAGAACAATATGACCAGAATGAGAAGAACGACGAGTATGAGGCCCACTACAATTCCTCCAATCTGTCCTGCCGGTAAAGCTGGAAAAGACAAAAGTTCCCTGATATGATAATTCTGAAAACAATCGTGTTTACTGGATGAAAAAATTCTAAAATATCAAGAGAGTACATGTATTTATTTTCTGTTTAACACAAATAGCTGCATCTTAAGTGTTTACCGGGGTAATTATATTTACTTGAATCTAATGTGTGACGATCACAGTGAACTATCATAACATCAATTAATATTAACATAATGTAGGTGTATTTACAATGTGTAACAATTAAGTTATTTCAGCATATATATACAAAGCAAATCGTCGAATGTTTAAACATATGAGAGTGAGGTATATGTCTGTTGTCATTCACTCGCACACAAAATTATAGAAAATAATTTAGGTACAACGAGTCTAGTTTTTCTGGATTTCAAACGCAGCATCAACTCCAAGGGGTATGTTATTGCATAAACCTTGCATTACAAATGTGAATATTTAGATAATAACTTAAAGTAACCATAGTTCTTTCCTATGAAAATGAATGCCGTTGAAAATAAAAGATGAAGTACAGAAAAGAATAGATGGAAAGTTTGAGTTAAGCAAGCATTAGTCGTAAACCAAACATTTAAATACCGAACTAAGCTAGCGCTTTTTATTACCAAGCTTGCTTGTACTGCTAAGAGGCGGAGCCACAGAAACATTGTATGAGTATTCCAAAGTCGTAGTCTGCCGGTTTGGGGTCACTAAATCTTCTCGGTCGTTTAATTGGTGCCCCACACCCTTATTCACTTCGTTTTCCACTTGTTCCTCATTGTCAAATTTAGCTTTCTTGGTGGTTATGGTAGGAACAAGAGGTGGGACTGTGGACAGATTAGGAGAGATAGAGGTGGTAAGAGAGGCTATGGCAGAAGTTGTTAGCATTAAAGATGGAGTAGTAGTGGAAGAGTCAGCAGCGCGAATTTCAGTATGCGTGGTATCTGTAAAATGGCAAAATTTCAAGATATGCTTGATCAATAAGGAAATAATCTATTCGTCGATTATGGCAATTAGATTACTAATTGATTAGTCTGAACTTGTCTACTGCACCTCGCTCCACTCTATAAGGTTCACAAATAATCAATAGTAACGAGTAAATTTATTAGTCGCAGACATGCTAATAATCGCAAAAACTTAGAGCACAGTACATTAATCATAATAATATTCATTGTTAATGGCATAGCTTTTTCAATATGCCACCACAATCATGCACATACAGCGTTTACTGTTCACTGAAGTGGCTGGTCGTTCGGATGATGACATGACTGATATCATACTAATTGTCCCTGCATGAGTAGGTGTATTTGAATGGAAATGTACTGTACATTTATGCACAGAAGACGAATACACAGTTTATATGAAAGACTGAGAAACTAAACTAGTCTACATTACTATTTGTGGGAGAACCAAAATGGTGCTGAATTTACTGCCATAATGAAAGTGCAATTTACAATACCCAATATGTACATATACATCTATACTAAATGTGCCTTGTTTTGCTTAATGATCAAAAATTTGACGTATAATGTAACTAACACTTCTTTTACTGTTTTGCTTAATGATGAGAAATTTGACGTATGATGTAACCACCACTTCTTTTACAAAGTATGTTTAAGATATGATCGACAATATTTAAAGTTTAATCAATATCTGTCTTAATTAAACCGTAATGATACAAAGTATTGAGGGGAGTTTACTTCTAACTTGTAATAAACCGTATGTTTGTTACTAATGTCAATTACATGTAGTTCAATTATAGGTCGGTAGATATCATATTATTCAATAGGGCTTATTCAATATTACATATTACAATTACACCAGTTTACAATCGAAATCCGACAGGTGTATTCAATAATAGACGCACGTGGGTGAAAGTTATTAGAAATAAACAAATGGCTTACAAGAAGTTAGAAGTTAAAGCCCCTAATCCTTTAATCCATGATAATCCCAAGCATATTCATATACAGGCAATAACAAGCGAAGTATGATAAACGATGCTAACGTAGACGCAAAAATTGAATGAATGGAAATGAGCAGGATTGCAACTTTACCTTGACCCATTCCATGGCTGCTGGCCGATGTTATACCTATGGAATGATAAGTCATAAAAAATGTTCATTATCATGAAATTGTTAAAGTAACTTGTAAACAAAGATCGACACTTGTTCATCGGATATAAACCGTTATTAGTAACACGATCTTAAATTAGGAATGTGTTCATAATATACTGACCTTCGTCACAATGAATGTCATATTTTATCCACGATGGCTTTGGTGGTGGACCGAGAAATTCTGGGGGGCCATCTGAGAAAGCGGCAGAGACGAAGAGGATGTTCGATGAGATGAGGATCTGCAGCAGCACACAGCCCATCTTACACATCTTCTCTTTCCTCTAAAAAAATGTAAATGTTTCACTGACAAGAGACACTAAGAAGAAGATCGACAATTTCTCCCTATAAGACACATTGATAAGCAATGAGCACACAATGAACTGAGCAAAACACTTACTCATTGTGTGAAATGCATTAATAATTCTATACGTCGTGGTTTCATGAATACATCCATATTAACTATCCCTACATTGAATACAATACATAGAAGTTATCAACAAACTATATTCTGGATTCACCTATGATAACTGAAGACACCAATGTACTCACTCTTTTTTTAAACTTCTATCTATTTAGTCACATTTCTTTGTATTTTAGAAGGACCAATTCCTCGAAATCCGAATGTCAAAACATTTTGTGTTTACTTCCCTGTGTCGGTTGAGTCCACTAAGAGATGAGCACCAGTTAACACGTACAAAGTAGTGTAGAGAGTAGTATGCGGCCCAGAAAAAGGCACGAGGGTGTATCCAAAGGGGTGGACGGTAAATTGATGGTTAAAAGACTGTTGTTATAACTTTTGATAGATTTTTTCAAAATGCAAATTACTTATTCAGCAGTTTCAGGAAGGTTTATGCAAGATTAAGAGATCGGATTCCTAGTTAATGCTTCAGCAAACTTTATTTTGACTTATTTTACTCAATTTTATAACATGGGATCAGAGCAGATGAGGTGTAAAACAATAATCATCTCTGCCAATAAAGTTAAAAGGATGGCAGACCACCACATGTGATGCCCGTTCGGTAGCGTCTAGAATTGGAGATTTAGGTACCATAACTTCCCAGTAATACGAAGCCAGGCGCTAACTATATATACCCGGGCCACCAGAAGGCGACAATTCAATTTCGAATTTGGCAGTACCTCAACCGTGCGACTAGGCAGCGGGAGATACAAGCATGCGGAATGTGTTCCAAGGTGGGACACGAACTCTGGACAGATCTGCCGACGTCAGCGATCAATGTTCAGATGTGTCGCCGGGACACACGCTCCAACTACTCATGCTTCCTGTAGACTATTTATATTGTCTGTATGTGATATGCATTAGGTATGGTGCAGTCTCATTATTTAGCATTCAAAACAAACTTTCTTTGTTAGTGAGTACTTTTTATGCCTAACAAAATATGCAGTAAGATGATTCATTAATTATTTATTAATGAATTCTGATATAAAGTACCATTTTAGTTTTATTTGCTTGTTCTTTTGGAGACGCTCACTGCAGGTTTGGCGTACCTCCTAGCGAATGAAAAGTCTAGTAGTATAAAAAAAAGGCTGCTTACACAACGGCCCAAAACTACCACGTTCCGCGCCTGCCGCCGCAACTTTCGATGAAATTCTCGGAATCTCACGACTCATCGGGTTAAAATGGTTTCTTAATCTTTTAACTATATTCTGGTCATGCAGTAGTAAATCGTTGCGTAAGTTAAAAACAGCACCTCATTTAGTATTAATTCTAATGCTATCGACTACATATTCTTAATATGTGCTTAAATAGTGCGACTAGTGTGAAACTTAATATTCAATTCCAGATCCTAGAAACATTGAAATTATGTTCCACGTTGAGGCAAAAAGTTGACTAGTTGTGTGATTAATGTTTATTTCATAAATGGAAATCCCCTACAATGAGAGATGCGTCAAGCTACACATATTGCATATAAATCACTTTTACAAAGACAATATGAACTCCATCAGCCTCAGGCACCATGTAATGTACAGAAACATATATATATCTTACAAATGTGGGCTGTGTGGCCATAATTTGTCTACATATTTTATTTCCGATTGGAATAATTCAACAATATTTTTTACCTTCTTTTGTATGGAAAAATAAATAAACATTAATTCTGATACAAAATACTGCGTTCAGTTGACATCTTAAGAATGTGATTTACCTAAAGTCTTTGGCATTCAAGAAATTTGTTTAACCTATCAAAATAAATGTTGGTACAAATCGAAATTAAGAAATTTGAACAGAGACGATAATAATCTCTGAGGCTGTCCCAGAATGTAGGAAAGAAACATTCGTCGTACAAAAAAATAAGTCTTACGTTGATATAGGAAGTGATCTGATGGCATGTGCATATCAAAAATGAAGTAGATAGCAATACTCAAAATTAAAAAAGTACAAAATTTAAATGGACACTCTGAAAATTAATAGTGAAAACCGATCAGATGATTAAAGACGAATGATCAGTTATAGTCAACTGACTTGAACACTTTTGTGTACATGTTCCTTGATGTCTACAGGTGTATATTTAAAGCCCCTCTCAGAGGAGTTGTCATGAATAAATTACTACTCTAAACTGTATTTTCATACTTTAATACCCGGTAGTTGCAATAGCATAAATTATTTTTCGATTTGTCAGCAACTTCTGGCAAATAACGTGATAAAAATCTGATTTTGATGCAATATGATTACAATTTCTCTGAATTACAGGCGTTAAGACAACGTTTCCTTGCATCTACTACTAGACAATTCAATCTATAACAACAGGCAAAGCTCAGCAGGTTGCATAAAGGTTCTAATCTAAATCTGAAAGTGACTAGATAATGTAGAAATAGTTTCAGTGATTTCATATCATCAAGATTCCAACTGCATAGGTATACATGAAACCTGAATATTAGGGAAATAGTACCATACTGTTCTTGAAATGATTCAATAGAGAACAAATAAAAGTAGACATAAATAGATATCAAGAGGAAAACTTCCCTACATGTCATCGCGTATGTTGTTGACTTCATTCAGAATCAGAACAAAATATCTTTCGCATACATAAAAATTCCATTTAATTTTTATCTTATCAATGTTTTTATTATTTGTAAGATTTGACACAAGACCACAGAAGGAACTTTTCCTCTTGTAAGATATAACCCTACACAACAAGAAGCACATATAAAGTAAACTAGAATAAAGTTACACTCTGCATTAACTATGTATTTACAGAACTGGTTACTAGACCAGCTGTCTATTATCGTGCATATATGTCATTCTGCACTCATCAGTGATAATATCAGGTGAATCCCTGACTCCTACTTACGTGATAACTCTCGGTTCACCTCACTTCTTACGTGACAATGTACCTTTCAGTACCTGCCACATTCTCTCCCACCACAAAACTTTTAGTATCAGTGTTTTGAAAAAACTCTGATAACTTTGATCAATTAGAATACATTCCAACTTCTTTGCTCCCGTTGGTATATGAGTAATATGGCTATGGAAACAATATTGTTGTTACCATACTCGACCTTTTCCTCAAATTATCGCATCTCAGACTTTGTGCTTTCTTCTTCCATAATCACACTTAGTCTGCGGGAGCATGACACTTTTAAACAACCCAGCTTTACTAATTGCAACCTCTAGTCGACCAAGGTATCTTACGAGATACATCTTGATTAATCTCAGCACATAGAATGCCTTAAAACAGTCTATTCGTTGAACGAGCAATTCACATTTTTGATACTTACATGTACATTGTACTTCATCGTAAGATAAATATCGCTGCTTGTATACACCTTAAGCAACCACCCAATCGAAGCGTTTACCAGAGTCCATCCTACCAGTTATCGGCCTCATTTCGCCAACAAACTATGTGACTGCATGAACGAACCCCGACAGCTCGAGATATGCAGACCTTAGCTATAACTGTTACCTTTACAAATACACACACAGTATAGCTAATATTTCTAACGAGCAACATCAAAGTTGCTACGTCAGTAACTTAAATAATTCATACAGATATATAAATTGGTCGCACCACACTCATTCAATCCACAGTCCAAAATACAATCAGCATCAGAGATGGACTGTCTGTATTAATACAGAAAGATAAGAAGAACTAATCATATCATGCCAGTCCCTCATTTATATACTAGTTTATGTACATTGTATACATCGATGTATATCATGATGATTATAGGTTTGTGAGCATTTGATTTCTGGTAGACTCGCCTCTGGTTGCATAAATATGTTGATTAGGAAGTCAAGTGTGTCAAGCATGATACAATTTAAGTGGCTACAAATATGGGTGCTAGTATAAATTCAACGCTATGTCTCCTCTAACGCATTCTAGGATTTCAGGACTGGAAATTACATTTCACGTTCGCCTGTCTACACCTCACTCAACTTCACTCGTTTTAAGAGAGGCCTCTTTATTGGCCTGCTAATAACACAAGCCTTACTTGACGTCATTCACGTCTAACAATTTATTGACAGAAACATATGTACATGCATTTCCTATCTTATAAACTGTTGCAGTATAGTAAGGAGGTGAATCCGACTGCTATATACACAGGGCTCAGGACTTGATACAGTGCATGTCGACGAGATTCGTTTTTCCTGAAGGTAACTTTCCTTTCCAACGATTTGGGTGATTATTTATGTGGGAGGGGGTCCTCTGACGTATCTGAGCTGTGGGCTAAACACCAGACCGGCGATGTTGTAGTTGCCACACCTCTCTTGATCCATCAGAGCAAGCATGCCAAACAGAAGCACAAGAGCTAGCTGGAAGGGGATGCTCATCTTCAGCAGCTTCCACAACCTGGACCAGCGACTTGGAGGTTCGGCAGAGGGAACTCCGTCGCCAGAGGCTTGGCAGGACCTAAAGAAAAAAAAGAAACGTGATATACCGAGTGCCTTGATATAGATACCGAATAAACTTTTTCTATTACAAAAACACATATAATATGTCTTACCGTGAAAGACATGCTGGTCTACCATTCTCTCCTTGCGACCGGAGGCTGGCTGCTGCCTCGGCCTGTACAGTCTGTACCTGGGCCAGTCTCTCCTCCATTACCCTCACATTCGCTTCACACGACCGTTTTAAGCCTGACATTTCTGCGTCTGCAGTTGCTATGTCAGCTCGCATTTCCATCATCGCGTGATCGCTACACAGTGGGGCGACTGCTGAGAAGGACTGCCTGAGTGACTGCATCTTTCCATCGTACTCGGTAAGAGATCTGGTCAGCATTCGCAAGTCATTCAGCCCGTCTTCGATATCAGACTGATCAAAGGAAACCACCTGACTGACCATTTCTAGAGACAGCAGCTGTTCTCTCTCCTGTGACATCAAGAACTCCAGCTCTTTCTGGGTCTCGTTAAAGTCATACCATGAGAGGAGGGATGACTGTATGTGTGACAGTCTGTCAGAACAGCTGAAAAACAAATATGATGTGTGTTTTAAAACTTGGATATACAAAATTGCAAATGTTGACCTAAAATAAACACTTTTGTGTGTTAGATGCATACCTGTGTACAATATCATCTAGTCCAGTTTGGGCTTTATCCACCTCGTCAGAGAGTACGTCCATCTGTAACTCAGGGTTGACTTGAGTGTAGGCGTTCACCTGAGAGCCAAGGTTAGTAAGAGTAGTATGATCTTTATTCCACTCCATCGACCTCGCCTGGAGATATTTGATGGAAGAATGCAGCTCACTGACATTGTCAAAGTGGTTGTTTTCCAGCTCTTCTCTAACCTCGGCCAGACTTGTCTCCAGATTTGTCAGCTCCCTGTACATGGAGGACAGTTGGCTAGACTGTCTCTGACGGAGGGCGGCGAGTTCACCCAAAGATTTCCACTTGTTAATGATATCTGAAAACCAAATATGAAATATGAGGGAGGTTCCACACATTACCGGTTCATAACATAATAATCAATTTAGCCTTGCAATTGAATTACAGTGAGCAATACACACCATGAATCTGATTAATATCTTCCTCTCCGACATTTTCGAGTCCCATCTCCGACTGCAGAGTGTCGAGTACTACCTCCAAACATTTTATATTTGTCTGGCATGTGGCGAGCGGTTCAACCTGAAACAAAAACGAATTCATTGTGAGGCCGACCATATTGAGTAAAATACAAATAGTGTAACATGATCCAGTAGTACATCGACTCGGTACTTACATATTCAGCAGGATCAATGTAGATACCCGTATCAAGGGTATCTTTTCTGAACTTCCTGAGAGTTGAATCAGTGAAGTGGATCGCCTTTTTGGACTCTTCAATAACATCGTGGAAATCATCCAGATCAGAATCAGAGTCTTCCTGGTTTCTACTGTTCTCGGACACGTACGAGTTAGAGGGAAGTCTGGCATTCTATAAAAACAGGTAACGCAATTGATTATATTGAGGTGTTTATAATCAGCATGTATGAGGAAGATTACAGGATATAAGAACCCCACATTTCCTGATAAGAACGTTATTATGACTAGATATAACACGGCATATTTTAAATTCTTGCTGATCATTGATCTATCAAACACAATTATTCAGTCGCTTGGTTCATTAGAGATTCTGACCAGGCGTTAAATGTTTTACTGAATGGAGCCAGCCATTTAGAAATACGAGCTGACGTGTAATACAGCTAGTGGAATTGGTAAAGCTACTGTTTGGGGGTAGATTAATTCGTGAACTACAAACTTTAATTAAATAAGTGCACTGACCAAACGGTGCCACCTGAAGCATGATACTACCAACAATCACCTATAATTACAGGGTGACTTTCAACTAGCAGTGTAAATTAAATAAAGAAGTATTATATATATATTTGTGCTCTTACACCTACACACCAATTAACCGAACATATACGCTTTGTAAAATATAACCGGCATGAACAAAGCTCCTCACCATCACACGTTTTTCCTTGGAGACTGGATGGGAGTTTTTACTCTCCGCAGCCCTGACACCGGGTATACAGTAAGTCTGACCATATTCAAAGTCTTCCTCGAACTCCTGGACATGCTCCCAGTCTCCCTGCAGGAGACCCGGGTCTAGTTTCTCCTCGCCCGGGTCGCTCGAGATACACGAGTAAGGAGCGGCTTGGTAGTTGTCCCAGGCGTTCTCCGAGAACGACTCGACGGTGCTGTTCATGCTTCGTGACACCGCGTCCGTGTCGTCTGTATCACCGCATGGCACTACTTGGTCAGCTGCAAAACGAGCAAAAAACCACCGGGCTATACTCAATAATCATTCAATTATTTGACTTAGACATGCGATATTTGCCCGTTTGCGGGAAATTACTACTGGAACAATAAAACTGTCACAATACGATCACTGGTCTCTGAGAAATATCATCACGCGATGAATTAATTTAATTTCACTGAAAATGTCAAAAGGTTTAGGACAAATTAGTGCAACCACTACCTTCAAGTTAAACATTAAATGCCGGGGTAGTTTATAATCACGCTAATTTTATATTGAATAAATGAACCTTACCATGTCTTTTGCGCACCAGCTCCGGGCTGGAGAGATCTGAGAGATTCCAGACGGCTGAGGATTTAGCACCACGTTTGCCAGATATAGGTTTGGGGGAAGACGCTCGGAGTATATGCTGCCTGCTGTCTGATTGTGTGACGCTGGTGAGAGTGTTGGAGGAGGCACCGGGCGTGGCCGGGCTCTCCTCGCTGCTGAACACGGATTTAGGGGGACTTGAGGAGTGCTTGCTTCGCGGAGTAATGCTGCCTTCTTTAGCTTCATCAGATGCCGAGCGTTTTAATTTCCTACGTTTGTGTCTAGTACGTGGCGGCGTCTCGTAGCGACGGGCTGACAAGTGAGAGGTTTCCGACGTCGTGCGACGTAGCTTGTGACCATATGGCGAGCTCGTTTGTTTCGATTGTAAATTATGGATGGCACTTTCAGATATGGAGAATTCTTGGAGATCGAGCTCCTGGCTTGTCGTGTACAGTTCGCCAGCACTTCCGGGTACGTCCCTGGACTTTTTCCTGTAGTAGGATGGCAGGGAACCTGTCCCGCGCGTAGAAGTTCCCACTGTCGGGCTTCCATCGAGGGTAAGATCAGCACTACGGGCCAAGAGCACGCTGCTATTAGCAGCTCTCTCCTCTCCATCACTGGATGCTGTGGAGAATTCGCTCTCAGATTCAGATGATGTGCCCTCACTACTGGCGTCACACGAGCTGGGCGCAGAATTGCCGGATGGTGACAACGCTGAGCCATCAGTGCTAGCAAAACTTTCGTCGTGGGTTCTTTTGTGTTTACGGTGTTTTTTCTTGGAACCACTCTGGCTCGGGTACCGTTGAGAACGATTGATAGCCCCGCCGACATCCTGGTCTCTGGCTAACTGCTCAGCCTGATTGATTAGTTTTCGAACAGAGTCACAGCTGGATGGAGCTGGGTCTGCTACAGCGGGTGTGTTGGCGTTAAGCTGGTCCGCTGTGAGAGCAGCATTCGTCTGGTTTAAGTCGGTATCAGCGTGCTGAACCAATTCAGAGTTGGATCTATTATTCTGGTTAGGACGGTCCTCCTCCATCTCAAACAGGGCGTGGCTACCTTCGTCTGCAGCATCGTTAACACAATAGTCCCCCTCGGACTCGGAGGATCTATCATGTTCTTCCACTATTTCTAAGGAATCGTTTCCATGGAGATCACTGGCACTGAACAGCTTTTCTAGCTTCATCCTGGGATTGGATGGTGTCTTTGGTGAGCTTGCGATGTTAGGATTACCCCCGCTGTATCTGAGAGGCACATCATCAAAGGGCAACTCCAAGGATTTGGAAAGCTGGTCCGATTCAGCATCAGTATCAGCTCCACTCCTGACTTCCTCTCCCTGAATGTAATAGGGTTTAGCATCTGCCGCGCTAGAGAGCTCAGAGTCGGTCTCTATCGTGGTTAGCTTGTACACGTGACGGTCAGGGGGCGAGGAGATGAACCTGGACACTGTCTGATGAACCTCAGCTTCAACAATCTCCTGAATTTCTGGATTATCGTTCGTGTCGTTGTTGGTGTTATCGTTTGTCGTGTCCACAGTCAAGTCCAGATCGAAGTGAGAGGCGAGCTCACTGCAGTTGGAGCTCGTATCATAGGCGCTTGTCATCGAGTGGCGCCACTTATTGTGTAGCGGGCTGCCCTGGTTATTGTTACCAGAACCCCTCTGCTCTTTCTGGTCTCTTCTGTGAACAACCACGTTATCGTCAGATGAGTTACTCGTCTCTCTCTGGTCTCCATCACTTCCCGTCACCATCTTACTCGCCTGGGCCGCCGTCGCCTGTCCGGCCAAGAGCTCTACCTCCTCGTTAGACTGGCTCTCGCTCGAGTAGCCGATATCATGGGTCTCGCGTCGGATGATCATCCTCTGCTGTAGTTGGGTAGGGGACATGGGGCCAGGCACTCCCTGCGCCGGCCTCACGTCCATTGGTCTGACGACCTTTCCTGCGACTACCCTTTTCTCGAACGCCTGGGTCACCTGGTCGCTGAGTCTGGCCTGGTTTGCGAGGAGAATCTCCTTGTTGATGATGTGATCGTCTGATACACTCCTGCCAAGGGCCGAGTCTAGACCGGTGTCCATGCTGCCATGGCCCTCATCTCTGGTCCTCTCGGGGGTCACCTTACCATGGAACGAGTCGTCTGTCTGTACCTCTGCGTCATCGACAATCTTCTCATACTCACTCTCGGAGAAGGGGATCGTGTCGAAGCAGCCTGTATCTGAGTCGACGCCTTCCTCCTCGGTTAGATCACTCTTCTCGTCAAAGCTTTCCTCGGCGTGTTCCTCTAGTTTAGAACAGTCCTCGAATGAATAATTGTTCCACCGAGCACTGCGTTCACGCGGGAGGTGTCCTGCTGGCAAGCTCTGTAACAAAAAAAAAAAACAGGTTAAAAATCAATATTTACAGATGGCAACTGTATGAAAACATAGCTAATTTACCCATTTGTTTTCAATGCAACTAAACAATTTCACATGTGTTGCGTGAATGTAATTCACTGTAAAATCTTGCGCTTATCAATCATAACTAGACACCTATAGCCCCGCCATACAATTGATATTCAGGTGTCAGTTTACAACATTCGTCTCATGTAGATAGAGACCTTTTGTTGAGGAGAAATCCGTCTGTTCCCCATGGCAAGTTTTGACGGTCGTATCAAACGTGACGTAAACGTATTGCACTCATCCATGTAACATACGAACCAAATATCCTTGAAATGTAATCATTAGCTGTCGTATGAGTCACGCTAAATTATTAAATTGACATTTTTTTACAACGACCAAGATCCCATGTGATCACCAAGAAATTCGAATCAATATGCCAATCGCTTTTGGTGGAATACAAATCGTGTGCAAAATTGCTACAAGCTTGTACAACTTAACATAAGAATGAATGGAGAATACTGCGTGATTGTACTAAGCCATGATTTATTTATTGCCACAAGTCTCTATATACTGGCACTTGACCGTCTAA